>PVIU01004458.1:0-77500 GCA_004026605.1 Ondatra zibethicus | reverse complement strand
CGATGACCTGAGGTCTGCTATATAGTTGGAACACTGAGCTTGCAGTTTAGTGATTATTGTGGGAATTACTTGAAGTCATTTGAAATAGCAGAGCAAACTCCTGACGTCTACCCTGCCACCAGGTTCCTGCTTTGCAAACATCCTCCTCCTGAGGAGGTGGGTCCTGGGGAAGAAGAAGCTGCTGGTCCCGAGTTTAGAACAAAGACACATGCAAAGGGTTTGCTTTGAATCTCAAAGGCTGCCACTTTCTGACTCCTTTTCCAAGACAACTGTCAGGAAGTTGGATTTTCTAAATTCTTTCATTTCTGTAACCATTGAGAATCAGGCTAGACAAACAGAACCCGAGAGTGAAAGCTGGGTGAATTAGGGAGGTGGGAAATTCCTGTTCCCTCAGTTCTCATTGGTAGCTGAGTGGAATGTACAATGGGCCAGGAGAATTTCTGTTTTCCTTCTCCTGACCAGTCCTGATGATGGGGGTTGAGTGTGAAATAAGTAGAGAGAAGTCCTATAAGATGGGGTAGGGGTAGAATAGAAGCAACCCGAACTTTTGCCCTTCCAAGGAAGACCTTGGGTATCTTCTTTTAAGTAGACTAATTCTGCCTACTTGAAGAAAAAAGAAAAGAAAAGAAACATCTGCATTTATGGCCCTCCAGACCCCAGTTCTGGAGTGGTGTGGTCACTCCTCAGAAGTCAGCAGTATGCTGTGAAATGAGGTAGTCTAGCAACTTCACCACAGAAAGTTGTCCAGAGGGAATGAAACTGGCCACTGCAGGCAAAGGCTTACATGGGAATCTTAGTCATCTGCTTAGGAAGACCTAAAAGTCAGCAGAAGCCGGGAGGGAGGAGGCTGTGCAAGGGGCGATGCCCGGAACACTCATGGTCCAGTGAAGAAACACAAGCCATGTCACCCAAGGCAGCTTCTAGACTATTCAGGACAGTCACTCGGGGAAGGGACATCTTTGGAGGATACCTCCTGTGAACCACATGGTTCTGCCCTCTCTGAGATTGCATAGGCCTCACTTCACACGAATCCAGGTGAAGAAGGCACACATCTGACAAACATTTCTGACTCACGGAGACAGAAACTAAATTACATAACGACAGGGCTTAGACTTAGATTACCACACGTGACTGATTTGGCTCAAATAACTTTTCCTCTCTACCTGGGGAGAGTGGGGTGGTGAAGAAGGCCTGGTCTGCTAAAAGGACCCAAGCCCATGTCATTCATCAGCTTGACATGGTGTGACTGCATTCGTGATGGTACTAATACCTCATTATTATGCCTTAGTATAAGCCTTTCTAAGTTTTTGCCCTAGTCATATGAGTATTAGGCAAGGACTTTTAGCCTTGAGGACCAGGTGTCAGGAAGAAGATTGTGGGAAGGGGACAAAGAGTTGATACTAAATTACAAGCAAGATACAAGCATGAGAACTTGTTTCTGGAAAGCCTGACCTTGAGTCAGGGTTGCTTCAGGGTTGCAGAAGGTCTAATTGTATTAAAGGCCATCTACTACAGAGCTTGGCCTCGGCTCCAGGTGTATTGGCTGTTGGCTCCCTGTAGATGCCCTTCCTAGTGGGCAGACATGGAAGAGATGATAGGGACGTTTATTAGTGAAACAGAATTGGCAGGGCTCGGCAACATGGCCAAAAATTAATTTCAGGTGGAGAAGATGGAAGGATGAAATCAGAGAGAGAAACCTTAGACATGAAGCTCTTTTACCAGATGTACATTAGTGCCGGTAGGAATGGGTTTAGAAAAAAGCAAGTGCCCCCTGATTAATTTCCTGTCAATCCCATGCAACTGACAGCTTTACCTGCTTTGCTTTTTTTTATTTTTGTTAGATTTAAACATATCTTTACTAGCCAAAATAGGAACCATGATGGTCAGTGAACATATTTTTGCCAAATGAAAATAATTTTATTTATCCCTGTAGATAAGCATCCATGCTTCCTATTTGATGAGCTCTTGGAAAATATTCTAAACCCTGCTGATTGTGGAAGCAAATTTAGATTATAAAAGCAGATATAAATGCTCCTTTTTTTTCTTCATTCAGTTGTGCATGTGTGTGTGTACATGTGTGTTACATAGTTTAAGCTGGCCTTGAGCTCATTCTAAAGATAATCATGACACTGAACTCTTGATCTTCCACCCTTCACCTCCTTACACAGCTAAGGATGACCTTGAACTTCTGATCCTTTACCCTCCTCCTTCCTGAGTTGAGGTTTCAGGTGTGTGCCATGCTTTCTGGCTTCTGCATGACTGGGGATTAAGTCCAGGGCTTCCTGCTAGGCAAGCACTATATCAACTGATCTATAACCCAACCCTAGAATGTGTCTGTCTGGGACAATAGAATTAGTGTTCCTTGCTCATGCAGGAGGCAATTGGAATGGGGCCCTTGCTTCATTCTGCTGTGCCTACTCACCTTCTCACAGGTGCTAGGGCTGTGCCTGTGACCATGGACCAGAGCAGCGGTTACCATCACCAAGGAGAAAACCAGAGGGTACCAAGCCTGAGGTGTGGGGTGAGAATGCTAGGCTGTGGGCATCCAAAGTTTCCAGAGTCTGATCTGCAGCAGAGACAGAGTCTGTTTAACTTAGAGCCTTATGTCTGGAGAAGTTACTTTGTTTATCATAAGCCTTTGCTGCTGTGAAGACTGTCTTGGGCTACAGATGGAGCTGACAGGTAGAAAGTTTGCCCAGCCCTCACAAAGCCTTGAGTTCCAACCAGGCACCAGAAATGATTACAAACAACAGCAAAAAGACTTTCTTAACATGGCACATTAGTTCATTATAAATAAATTGGTTGCCATAGCATTCTCTTTTCTTTTGGGTATATGGTGCATGTGCATATATGTTCATGTGTGTATGAGTTCATATGTGAGTATGGAAGGTGCAGAGTGTATGTATATGAAAGCCAGACAAGGTTTATCACTGGATGGATTGTGAATACATCCAATACCCTAGGTAGTTACTAGAAGTATGAGTGTCTCTATTTCCCAGAGCTCGGATGAGAATTCATGACACCATGCCTGGCTTGGTGTGTGTGTGTGTGTTGAGTGTTTGTGCATTCATGTTTGTGCATGAATATGCCATGTGTGCATGCTGAGGCCAGAGGTTGGTATCGTGGATATTCTACTGTGGCTCGTCACCTTATCTTTTGCATCAGGGTCTATCTCTGTACCTAGTGCTCATTGATCCTTCTGTCTCTATCCCTTTGGAGCTAGTCATGTACAGATGTACAGTTGTACAGATGAACATGACTACACCCAGCTTGATTGTGGGTGCCCGAGATCTGAATCCAGGTGTTTATGCTTACACTACTTCACAAACAGCTGAGCTATCTCTTCACAGCTGATCTTCTTTTCTTACTGAACTGAAATAATTTTAACCATCTCTAGAAAGCACAGAGTTTCTCTCAGCCATCTGTGAGTTGGTTATTTAGACTGAAGTGTTTCTAAAGGTGGGTGTGTGAAGAGGCCAGAGTTCAAGATTTCTGTGGGCTGGTGAGAGCAAGATCTCAGAATATACTAGCAAAGTTTAAATTGAATGTTCTTTTAATCTTCCTACAACTATCTACAATCTGGTACCAACCCCACATCTGTGACCTGGCTTAAATAAGGGATTCAGGGTATTTGGAAAAGACAGAAACAGCTCTGTCGACATTGGTCTCATTGTCGCTACTGGCACAGGAAAGTCAAGTTGTAAATGTAATAAGAAACAGTAACAACTCAATCTGAGTACTGTTCAGCCTATTTCTGTGTGTATGGCAGTCTACTCAAGAAACAAGGGTTGCTTTTAGGGTACAGAGAAGATTGTGGGAGATTGTCAGTCCAGTTTGCTATTTTTCTCCCATACTAGATGTACTGTCAGACCTAAAAGTACAATTACTCTCTGGTGTTTTGTAGGTCGTATTCAGATGTAATTGTACTTAAATATTACAGACTTTAGGGACAGTTGCTCTTGGACTCCTTCCCACACAGGCAAAAGTGATGCCAGGCTGATGACCAGCAAGCCTAATTCTTTCTCTTCTAAATTCCTCAGTGTACTCTTTAGTTGCTGAGACTAAACTCTAAAGTAAACGGGCCCTGCTCTTTTGACATTGTCTCCCTGAACTCCTTAGGGTCTTTCGTAGGCTGTCCTCTATGTTTGGAATATTCTAGAATGTTTTTCCTATTCTTACAATTTGCACTACCAGGTCATTGTCTTGCAAAGATGTTCAACCTTTGCAGGTTACCCTGCTTAATGGTGGTCTTCTCCTGCTGAGACATTTGCAGTTTTTCTCACGTTGTATAAGTTATAATCATCATATGTCTGTCTTTATTTTCCATGAAGGAAGATGATCGGCCGATCTTCCTCATCATCCTGTCTGAGTGTCTAATTAGTGTCCAGCATGTGGAGAGTATTTGACATATACTTACTTAAGATAATGATGCCCAAAACTCATTGTGAACATTTTTCTTTCAATTCTATGTTCCTGACATTGTAAAATTGAAATTAATTCTTAAGAGAAAAATCATTCATTCAGATGAAAAACAAAACAAAACAAACAACAAAAAACAACTGAAAATTTTTTATTGAATTTTATTGAGCTCTACATTTTTCTCTGCTCCACTTCCTGCCTCTCCCCTCCCCTTCAATCCTCTCCCAAGGTCCCCATGCTCCCAATTTAAAATTTTAAGACTCAGTGTCCTCTTGAGAAATCCTGAGCAAGAGCTCCAATTCTAGCGGGTTCTGGAACTGGGGAACTTGAATTTAGCTATTCAACCTTCTCTCACTTGTATTGATGGGGAAAAGAGAATCCCAGAACCTACCCAGTTTTCATGGGGCCACACACGCAAATCCCAGAGCATTTGGAGTTAGATTTTAGTTAGGGTTTATTTCACAGCACATGCCCACTATGTGCTTAGAGTAACTCACAAGAACCGCACTACAATGGAAAGAATGCAACACTACCTTCTGGGGAAGGGCATGGGAAAAGTTGCCCCTCTTTCCGATTTGCCTCCAAAGAGAAAGACCATCGTTTAACAAACAAACAAAAATTAACTTTCCCTATCTTATTGATGTTATATAGGTGTAATAGCTATAGCTACAGCAATCCTAGTGAATCCGTAAAGTAGAAAGCACCTATGTTCAGAATATAGAGTAAAAAGAGGAATAACCAGGCTCCCTACATGTTCAGTCTGCCTCTTCAATCTTGGAGAGCCAGGGAGGGTTTTTATGTGTAAAGGACATACGCTCCCCATCTCTTGGGGCTGCGTTATGAGAGCAGTCTACATAATCAGCACAGGACTGAAAGGCTGATGCACAGGCTGCCCTCAGAAGTGTCTAGAAAGTGTAGCACTGGGTGATGGATGGGGACGATGTAGATACTGAGGCAGGGACTGTGGTCACAGTGCAGGAAACCATTGCATGATATGGGTAATGTGTTATCTTGAAATACTGAACGTTAGACCATGTGTCAACGAATCCTGTAGCTCTAACACTGTCAGCATGACCTGGCTCCCTGGAGTACAGGCTGATTATTAGATACATGGGTAGCTGTTTCTGGTCATTACAATATTATAAGGGAATTTAGAGAGTAAGATCAGGCACTGTAATTGTTCAGATAACTATAAGACCGTTTTGCCCAAAGAATGGATCTATGTCTTTCATGATTTTCAAATACTCTTGTTCAATATTTATGCAGGTAAAACTCTGCATAACTGATAATGATCCAAGCCTAATTATTTTTGACCAACAAAAAATGTGTTATGTTGTTTTAACAAACTTAAAAAAATTCCAAGATCACACACATGGAGGGACAGTTTTGTGCTGTTTTATTCTGAACTTGGCTCTGTGTTGCAGACCATTTAAAGATGGAACTAGGGGGTGGGAGAAAGTTCTAAAGGAAAAAATTCAAACTTGGGTGAGTTTGAAGGTGAGGATGGATTTGAGGAAGTCGGGCAATGAATGTGACCAAAATATATTTGATGCAATTCTTAGATAATTAATAAAAATACTATTGTAAATAATATCTTACAATCCATTACCTGTGACAGGTCATCGACACTTGGATGTGTTAAAGCCTATATCATTTTATGTGTAGAAGATACTCGATGAGGTGTAAACCTCTCTCTTGGTGTGTCTTAGAGGATGGTTATGTCTGAACATCTACCAGAAATCATTACAGAAGTTATGTGTACAAATTTCAGATTATGCCCTCAGAGGGAAGAAGTATGTGCTTCCCGATTCCTTCCAACTGGATACAAACAGGATGGCTGAAGCTGGAGAAGCCCTGTTGGACCAGGAGATAGAAGCTGCAATTGAAGTTGGCAGAGCAGTTAGGCTGAGGAAGCCTGTGTCTATGAGGCTGGAGAGCTGCCACAGCCCAACGCGCGGGATCCAGACCGTTATATGTGGGAGAACACATTTTTATCTTGTTTGAGCCACTGTTTCGGTGTTTGTTACAGCAGTCGAACGAAGGTCCTAGTAATATAAATGAGATAGCCAAACTATAAATAAGACCTACTGGAAATCTTAGAGTTTCTTCTATAAAATCTAAACCTAAAACTGGTTTTAGGGGTAAGTGAAAAATTATAATCAACAACTTGAAATGGACCTTTTATTTTATTTTATTTTATCTCCTACAGTAAAAAAGAAAACAGAACTGGCATAAAGATCAAGGAAGAGAAAATAGCAGCTGCACATCCAGGGAGGAAAAAAGCCATACTTCATTAGAAGCAGTGACGCTGTGAGCTCTAATTCACAATTCTAAAAGGCACAGTATGCATGTGCTTCTGGCAGGCACACCATGCTTTTCTTCTAATTATATTCATATGTAAATATACATATATAAATATACATGCTCATCCAATTTTCCAAATATATACAATGGACATATTCCATAAATTTAAAAACAGTAAGTTGAAAATAGAATTTAAAAAAAACACATAAGGAATTTGAAATGGTTTATGTGTTTGACAAGTATTTCCAAAAATAGAGTTTTTTTATGGATAAAATGCGTAGTGATGTTTTTTGGGGGATATTGCTCTTAAATTTTACAGTGTTCCTCCACATGGTCAAAGGTATTGATTGCCTCCCATTTGATCATGATATTGTGCTTACAGTAGAGAAGAAGTAAATAACTGAGCCAAATATAATCTTGTTTGTATGCTGGATCCTGTGTATCATAAAGACACAGCAAGGCTGGGGATGCAGCTCAGCTAGGGGAGGGCAAGCCTAGTACTCATAGAGCCCCGGGTTTGGGCCCCAGCACAGCATGAATGACTGGTGGTCCACACCTGTATCCCAGCGTGCATGAGAAGGAGGCAGGAGGATCAGACAATCCAGGCCATGCTCAGCTGCATACGAAGTTTCAGGCCAGCTTAGGCTACTTGATAACTTGTTTCAAAAAATAAAATAAAAACTACAGTGAAAGCAACCACTAAAGGAAGGTAATACAAAACAGCAGCTGTTCCCGAGCTCACAGAAGTGAGAAGGATTTGCAAGGAAAGGAAGTCTCAGGTGCAGGAGGAGAAGAGGCTATTGCTCCTCGACCCCCGACCCCTTTGCAGGGCTGCACTGGAACTGACCAACCTCCTCCCTCCCTCTCCAAACCAATATACAATGAAATTATCTGTACCAATCTCTGGCAAATAAATAGCAGAAATCACTCTTGCTTTGAGACATCAGTGTGGAACAATTGCACACATTTGGTCTGTTTTTCTCAGCAGCACTTCAATTTTCCATTTTGCCAACATAAAAAGAAAGTGAAACATTTTTATAAAATGAGCCAATAGCAACGACTGAGACCAAGGGCTACACTGAAATATCATTGAGGGAACCACACATAGACACACACACACACACATACACATACCACACACACATATCACATACACACAAATATATATGTGTGTATATCAAGAAGACTACCTGCAAAGATATATATGTTGTAATGCATATATTTGTAAGATACATATTGTTTTTAGACAATATTTACATGGATATGCAAATAAAAGATTTGAAAATAGGGGCTGGAGAGATGGCTCAGAGGTTAAGAGCACTGACTGCTCTTCCAAAGGTCCTGAGTTCAATTCCCAGCAACCACATGGTGGCTCACACCCATCTGTAATGAGATCCGATGCTCTCTTCTGGTCAGCAAGCATATAGACAGACAGAACACTGTATACATAATAAATAAATAAATCTTTTAAAAAATTGAAAATAATTAATACTGAGATTCAGTTTGGCTTCAAGAAACGCCAAAGTTCTAGGTTGCATGTGTACCCAGGAAGTGTACCATCATGGCTGAAAGTACATGTACATGTCCAGGCTAACATTTTTCCATGCTGAAATGTTAAGCCTCTTCTGGGAATTTCATATTCTGTCTTCCTGGTTTGTATTTAGATTATGAGCCTTCTTTTCAGGAGTGTGTTGAATTCCTTGTTCTTTTCAGTATTGGGCATTCTTCTTGGGCTTGTAGCTATTTCTCATCCTGGAGAACTTTCAAGCAAACACAGCACGATACCATCTACCAGCATCCTGGCGTGTTTTTGGATGCTTTTGGAAACACAGCCCTAGGAAACCACATAGCATGGCATGCTGTCTATTTCCCAATGCCCAGAATGTTCTGTTCTCACTTGATTCTTCAGTGTTACTTCCTCTGCCTCTTCTTGTATGTCAATATTCAACTACTTTATTACTACAAACCTATTCTATGGAAGAAAAAAATTAATCTGTGATAAATCTTTAGCATTTATATAAAACATAAGAAGGAAAAAGAAAGAACGCATACAGGGGTGGAGAGGAAAGGAAAGAGAGAGAGGGAGAGAGAGAGAAAAAGAGAGAGGGAGAGAGAGAGAAATGGAGACCACTTGTTTGTTTTCCAGCCACCCAGACCCAAATAATCACACAAACTATATTAATTTCAATACTGACCAATGGTTCATGCATGTTTCTAGCTAGTTCTTACATCTTAAATTACCCCATTTCCATTAATCTATGTATCATCACAAGGCTGTGACCTACCAGTAAGGTCCAGCATCTTTCTCCTTCAGCAGCTACATGGCATCTCTTTGACTCCACCTACTCCTTCTATATTCAGATTTCCTGCCTGCCTTTATTCTGCCCTGCAATAGGCCAAAGCAGCTTCTTTTTTTTATTTTGTATATTTATATTTAGATTCTTTTTTTCATTTAATCTTTTTAAATTTAATTTAATTTTATTATTTTTTATTTTTTTTTGGTTTTTCTTTTTTTTAATATTTTTTATGGTTTATTTAACTTTTTTTATTTTTTTTATGTGCATTGGTGTGAAGGTGTCAGATCCCCTGGAACTGGATCTTCAGACAGTTGTGAGCTGCCATGTGGGTGCTGGGAATTAAATCCTGGTCCTCTGGAAGAGCAGTCAGTGCCCTTAACCACTGAGCCATCTCTCCAGCCCCCCAAAGCAGCTTCTTTATTAACCAATGGTAATAAAATATATTCACAGCATACAGGGGAATCTCACATCATCTCCCCTTTTCTGTCTAAATAAAAAGGAAGGTTTTAACTTTAACATAGTAAAATTTTATGTAATAAAACAGTTATTAAGCAAGAATTATAGTTACAATATTTTATTTATTATATCTTTGTGAGTCTAAAACTTTCATATCTAACTTATCTTTTAGTCATAACTAAGGAAAGCTGCAATTATAATTTCTAGTCTTCAACTCCATCAAAGACTCCAGAAGGATATAATATTACCTAAGTAAACAGGAAGTACATTGTAAGCAACTTCCAAAACTCTAGAATTGACAGAGACATCATGCTACCTGGACAGTCATCCAAAGTTCTTCTGCAACATTGGAAAATCCATCTTTAGCCTACAGGCCCATATTATCTGGCAGATTTTTCTATGAAGCAGGAAATTTCAAAGACTGGTCTGCCTATATTGGCAGTTTGTCAGTCACTTTATTCTGTGTCCTGAATAATGTCTGACAGACTCTTTTCATGAAATAGGAACCCTGAAGGACTGTTTTACCTTCTTTAGGCAAGTTCAGCAGTCATTTTTATGTGGTTACTGCATGTCCAGTTTATACAGCATATCATCAACCAGTCCAGGCAAGAACAGTTTCTTGCCAGATTGGCTAGCCTTGTCACATTGAAGGCAAATTCCATAACAAGTTTCTTCAATGCCCATCAACCTCTCTGAAGTAATTGATACTGCCAGAAGCAGACCTGTCTCACTATCGAGAAAAGTCTAAGTTCTTAAAAGATTTCAAATGCCATATTCTGTAGGTCTTTTGTATGCCCAGAGAGATAGATAGATAGATAGAGAGAGAGAGAGAGAGAGAGAGAGAGAGAAGAGAAGCCAAAAGGAGAATATGCTGTCTCTACAGATCAACAACCCAAAGATGGAGACACTCAATTTAGTGGTTACTAACTGAATTTTCATTTTAAAAAGATTGAAAAACCAAAGAGATATTTAATTTAAAAAATGACTCCTCATATCATCCGCGGTTGCTTCTTTTCAGTCCTATCAAAGAAACCTGACAGCTCTGGGAAAACAAAACCCTTCAACTGTTCTTGGAGCTGAGTCTCTGTCCTCAGAATTGTGTTTTTTTCTTCAGTGTACACACTTGGGCAAATCAGGGGCAAAACAACAGCTCAGCAGCAGCTTTTTAAAGCCTTATAAAAACCTATCCAGAGATGCAGAACGTTTGAACCAGCATTCCTCAATTGTGGGATGAAAAAAGAGGGAAAGGTACTTAAGTGCATACTCTTGTCATTGAAATAAAATTTTACAATACTCACCCAGGATTTGAATTAATAAAGAGTCTTTAAGAAGAACTTGCACTTGATTGGGTAATCTTTGAAAGCACTTTAAATAATGGTGGCTTCACTTAGCTCTTGCCAATTCCTTAATTTCTCAGGCATAAACCAGGCAAAGTGTCACTAAGATGGGATGTGATTCTGAGAATCATAGATTTTAAAAAAGGTGTAAAAGTATATTTAATAAAGATTTAAAAGTATGTTTTGTATGGCAGCTCACACTTGAAATTGCAGCTGTAGGAGACAGAAGTAAGAAGATCAGAAGTTCAAGATCTTCCTCCTCACCTACACAGAGAGGTCAATGACAGACTGAACTGCTGTCTGAAATGGGAGGGAAGAGAAGGCGAGAGGAGGGAAGAGGAAAGGAGGAGAGAAGAGAGCACATAACATAAAAGGAGAAGAAAGGAGGGGAGTAGAGGGGAATGGAGGGAACAGGAGAGGGGAAGGGACAGGAGAGGAGATGAGAGGAGGAAGAAATGAAATCAGCAACCAGCACAGCTCCCCCAACCTGTGCCCAAGTTTCTAGCCCTAATCCTAAACAGTGTCCAGGGCGCTTGTGCTAGATATGAGGGCAGTGGTGCCCAGACATTTTCCTTCTTCCAATTTTATTCTATTTTGCTTTTCATGTTCTAAAAGGGTACAAATAAGTTCCCAGTGTGTTGGTGGCTCATTAACACGTGGGTTCCCAGAAGTCATAACTTGAGTCTTAGCTTGAGGGAAGGTGAGCTTGGTTTTCTCTTAAAATAAGTACATTATGAGGTCTGAAAACATGGTGCAGGGGTTGAGGGCATTTGCTGCTCCTGCAGAAGACTGGAGTTTGGTTTCCAGCATCTATACTGGGAGCTCACAACCACCTGTAACTTCGGTTCCAGGAAATCTGATGACATCTTTTGGCTTCTGGTGGTACTGTATGACCATTTGCATACAGAGATAAGCAGGCACACACACATACACATAAAATAAATACAGTAGTAAAATGAATGCATTATTTAGTCAACACTATTTATTGTCTGTCTGCTATGTCTTAAGCATATATTGAGTTTCTGGATTACAGCAGAGAATCAGGGAGATAGTCCTCACTTCCTGAAACTTCTGCTGAGGATTTCCATCATCAGGGATGCTGCTTCTTAGACTGGCTGTGATTGTGGCTCCTACCTTTCCACTGGCACACATGCAGTATTGTGTGTTTCTTTTCTCTGAAATGTCTTCTGTTTCTTTCCTAAATATTCCTTTTCAACAGAGATAGAGCTTCTCCCCTTAAACCTGGGTAATCACCAACTTCTAGATCTTTCTTCATCCAATAAGTCTGTACCATTCCCCAGGTGTATGTATAGAGAGAGCGCTAGCAACTCATCTTGCTTAACTGGGGTTAATTCCTTCTCCACTCCATTCTGCCAGCAGAAATTTTTCTCGTCACACTCTACTTGTTCCTTAGTCACCCTTATTCACCTTATTCACCCTGAGTAGTGTCCCTGGTCCTGAAGGTGATGGAGGATGACAGGGAAGATCCAGGACTGGTCCTAGGCAAAGGAGCAGCTTGAACTGTTCTTAAAGAAGATACTCAACTGAGTGGAAGCAGAGGGAAGGTGTCACCCTAGGCCTGCTGTCACTGTGGAAGGATGGTTTATTGTTAAGATACAGTGTGCATTAAGGAAAGACCTTTGTGCCCAGCACAGTAGCCATTACCTGAGTATGATTACCTCTGACTCTTCTTCCCACCATCACTTGCTTCCTGACAGTCAGGCTGATTCCTTCAATGTTCTTGGGTATTTTGTACTCATTACTGTTTGCAATTACTTAGACATTTCTCTCACAAGCTCTAGGTCACACTCCAGCTCTAAAGCAAAATTCATGTTTCTTGCAGAATAGTATTTAGTCCTGTGATCTTCAAAAGCTATGCCTATACACGTAAGTTCACAGATATTTATTAGATGCCTATTGACTGCTTATTATATACCAGGCAAGGTGGTAGGTGTTAGATTACCAATACAAACAAAGACCGACTCTAGTATAAAAACCCCTTCTAAGTCCCATGGCATCCATAAGATTCATTTCAGTCCTGATGGCATATCGTTGCTGTCCCCCAACCTTCTGAATCTATTTGGAGGACTGTAAACACACCTAACAGTGAGCAATTCATAGCCAACAGACACGTGTCTGTAGTCTTTAAAGTCAGGCTATATGAATTCTCTGTAAGTCTACTCATTACTGGCTCTGTCATCCAGGAAACTTAATTTCCTGTTCAAGACACTGAGTTTATGTGTTTGTCTCATAAAGGTGTAAAAGAGTGTGGTTATTTGAAAGAAAATGGCCCCCACAGGCTCACAGAGAGTGACATGATTAGAAAGTGTGACCTTATTGGAGTGGGTATGGCCTAGTTGGAGGTAGTGCATCACTAGGGGGCAGGCTTTGGGGTTTCAAATGCTCAAGCCAGGTCTAGGGTGACATTTACTTCCTGCCGATCCATATGTAGAACTCTCAGCTTCTTCTCCTGCACTGTGTCTACCTTCATACTGTCATGCTTCCTGCCATGAAAATAATGGACTAAACTTCTGAACTGTAATCCAACCCATTAAATGTTCTCCTTTTTAAGAGTTGCCATGGTCATGATGTCTCTTCAAAGCAATAAAACCCTGACTAAGACAATGAGTTAAATAAGATACTCTGTTTAATGTGTCCAGCACTGCTATGTGCTCTAGATATATATTTAAGAAAAAAATCACCGTGAGAGGGTGAGGTGATTACACAGGACAACTTGCAGTACTTGGACCTTCTACCAATTGGAACAAGTAGATATCAGGCTTGGTTGAAAACAATCTTGATTTTTCCTAGTGTTCTTATTCACCAGCATGCTGTGGGTATTGAAGCCATTGACTCAGTTCCTCCTAACACATAGTTCAACAATTACTGTGATTTGATTCTTTTTTTTTTTTTTTTTTTTTTTAGCTTCTCACTGTTTTGAAAGCATATCATGGAACCTTTCTGCTTCTTGCCTTCAATATTCAAAGAATTGCATGAGGCAGTCTACTCTTTATTGCAAAGTAATCTTTGTGTTTAGACTGTCTGGGCTAAGCTGTGATGTTCTGTCTTTTCTACAGATCTAGTATATACTGGAATGAAAAGAAGCATTTGACAAATACCTAACTGAACTCAATATCTATTGGACAACTCCTGATAGCATATAACACAGTGTTTCTCAGAAGAACACTGCATCCATTCTCCCTGGCTTTCTTGCCCTCACCCCAATGCTGACACGGCTGCCCCCAGCTCCCCTGCAAGTTGGTCACACATCTGTCCTTTGATCCTTTCCTCCCACCACCTCCAGGTTAACTCCCTAAAACAGCCATTTCCATCAAACCTTTCAGTCGCTGCTCATTTACTTACCTAATAAAGTCCACAGCCCTCAGCCTAGTTTTTAAGACTCTTCATAAATTTATTTCCACCTTTCCTAGCAACATTTAGATTTAATGTTTGGCTCCATGCATCCCCAGTTCTAGTCTGCAAAAATCACTCGTTGTCCTCCTGAAGCACGCTTCTTGTTTCCTCTCCAGAGTTTGGCTTCTGCTGAGGTCCCACTTATAATACACTGTTCTATTTCCTCTCATCAACACAAACCCTGGCCACCCTTCCAGATAGAGCTGGAAGCCCATTTTATTCACAGGCCTTCCCTTCTGTATCAGCTGACAATGACTCACTTGTTCACTTAAATCCTGTAACTGATGTTTATTGAGTGCTTACTATAGACCAGACAATATGCTAGGTGTTAGATTACCAGTAAGAACAGGGGTCAACTCTATTCTAATGAATCTCAGTTACCCACTTTCTAACTCTGCCAGTCTTTACGAGATGACTCATTTGGGTACCAGTTACATATTTCTGATTTTTCCCAATCTTCTTAATCTTTTCAGGTGACTCTTAAAATATTTTACAGTGAGTGATTTATATATAATAGATGTCTATTTCTCATAGTGCAGGAGGCGGAGAAGTCCACAGCCAAGGTGCCTGTGGATTCAGTGTTTGGCAAGAGTTCCCATCCTCCTTCTAGGTAAGCATCTTCCTGCTTTATTCTCACAAAACACATACCTCCATCACCCTCTCCACAGCACTAACCCTTTCATGAAGACCCTATAGAAAGTGACCTTGTCATTCTCAGAAAGCCTTACCTCTTAATATTGCCACGTGGGAAGGGGGTTCAACATGTGGATTTCGAAACAACATACAACACTATCTGCTCTGTCTTTCGGCTCCTGAAGGGGAATGGCAGACTCCTATTTTATTGGCATTTGTAATCACTTCCAACAGGCTAAATCCTCGATTTGGATTTGTTAAATGAAAGTATTCTGTGTTTATATTGGTTGTATGCTTGGTTTTGCAACATTACAGTGGAGTATAATTGAAAACTTTTGACTTCTGGTTTCAATTGCGTTAAAATCTATCCAGCAAATTGTTAGAGACGCTGAAACCAGGTTGTCTCATATGGTCATGAACAATTCTTCGAAAAGTGAATAAGTAAAGCTGAGGATGTGCAGAGGTGAATCAGTTGGGAAAGGGCATAAGGACCTGAGTTTCAGTCTCTGTACTCACATTAAAAACCAGGTGAGATAGCAAGTTCCAGAAATCTCAGCATTGAGGAGAAAGAAATGGTGGGTATCTGGGGATTTTGGCTGGTTTTTTGAACCTATCTGTGAGCGTCACGTTCAATGAGAGACCCAGTCTCAAAAACTAAGGTGGAAAAGTGATTTAGGAAGATGCTTGATATTAAATTCTGGCTTGACATGCACACCCACCCACATATACACACAAGTATATAGTACACATACATGTACATGGTGTAGACGTCCTTGTGTATTTGTGTTGCTTTCATTGGTCAATAAAGAAACTGCTTTATTCTGTTTCTGGGAGGAAGAAAGCAGAGTCAGAGAGCTGCCATGGAGACACCAGGTCAGACATGCTGAATCTTTCCCAGTAAGCCAACGACCTCGTGGTGAACACAGATTAATAGAAATGGGTTAAATCAAGATGTGAGAGTTAGCCAATAGGAGGATAGAGCTAATGGCCAAGCAGTGTTTTAATTAATACAGTTTCTGTGTGATTATTTTGGGTGTAAGCTAGCCGGGCGGCCAGAACAAGGGGCCCCGCTCCCTGTAACATGTACACATTTGCTCTCATGCATACACACACAGACACATAAACACACAGAGAGAATAAACGTAGTAAATATATTGTAGCAGAATAAGTATGTTTGTATTAGCTTAGCCCTTGGGCAAACTTATGTTAGAATTGTGACAACAACAACAAATATCTGATTTAATTTTCCCATTCCCAAATATGGAAAGTTTATACATCTGAAATAAACTTTCCTTTGGGTATCACTGACATAGGTAATGGCAAGGTAGAGATATTTACATAAGTAGAAACTATGTTTAAAGCAGAAAAAGATGTAAGCATTGTTTCCAAAAGAGTATTTCCCCTCTGAAATGAGAAAAACCTCAGTAGAAGGAAATTGTAATTGGGGCTTATAAAAATTTAAACACAAAGTGATGTTAAACATTATCTTTTATTCTCTGCCTTTAAGGTAATTTTTTGAAGATATATAAGGACATTCAATAGTTCTTCTTATTGATTTAGAAAGATTAATTTCTGGCTATCTACTTACAAGTAATTTATCAGCTCTCAAGCTGTAACACTGAGACGAATCTGTTATGCAAATTACCCAATGAGGTGGGGGAGGCACAGAGTCAAAAAATGTTCATGGATCATAACAAGAGAACAGGATAGCCAACTAGAGCTTTGCTATCATTATCTACAGCATTTTTGGACCATTCTTGCTGGATAGCATCTCCCATAGGTTCAAAAGGTATTCCTCACACCTATGTGTTATAAAGTCGCTTTAAATTATTTATAAAACAAGCAAATATTAAAGGGGAAACACTGTATGTATGGCGCAAGGGGAGAAAATGAACTTGTAAATCTACATGATCTCCTTTCTTTAAAAATGTTAATGTTAAATTTTATTTACTGGTTTATGTGTGTCTCTGTGTGTGCATGTGTGTGTTCATGTGTGTGTATGTGTGTGTGTGCATATGTGATACTGTGCATATGCTGATTTCAGAGAACAACATTGGGAAGTTCTTTCCTTCCAACATATTGGTTGGTCCGTGGATCTAACTCAAGGAGTCATCAGGGCAGAAAATCCCTCTATCCTCAGAGCCATCTTACCACCCTTGATTGTGTTGCTGTAGCTTTAATGTAGTTGTCAAAAAATAAAATCAAAAACTCTGCTTGACCTAGGAGACATGGTGAGTAGGATGCTTGCTTTCCCTTTTTTATTAGGGGTCACTTATGGTTCATCAAGAAGAGGATATAACTTTCAAAAAATATTTTCGATACATTTATGTGTATCCGTGTTTTGACTGTATGCATGTATGTGCTCTGTGTATATGCCTGGTGTCTGAAGAGCCAGAAAAGTGTCAGATCCCTTAGAAATGGAGTTACCTCAGCATGTAAATTTGTGATTAAAAGTGAGCCATGGATGGGGATGTGGTTCAGTGAGGAGAGAGCTTGCCTACCATTTTTGAAGCCTTGGGCTTTATCCACAGCAACACATATATCAAAATTGGTGGCTTATGCCTGCATTTCCAGCACATTAGAGATGGAGGCAGGAAAATCAGGAATTCAAGGTTATCCTTAGCTGCCTAGTGAGTTCAAGGCAGATCAGATCATAAAACCTTTTTTCAAAATAAATAATAATAATAGCAAAATAATATATACAAGAATTGAGCTTTAAGCTCCTCGTTAAGGAAGAACAAGTTAGAGTATTCAATATGTTGGAATGAATAATAAATAAAAATCAAACAAGAGTTAGCTTTATTATACTAATAATTTAAGAGGTTAGATGAGCTTTCATTATCAGAATTGCATATTAGTTGACTGGTTTAAATAATTTTCCATGTAAAATTTTTTTCCTTTCTCCTAAAAATTGTCAGCTAGCAATAATTTTTAAAGACAGGAAAATGTATGGAGTCTGAGATGTAGTTAAGCGGTAGAGGACTTCCCGTCATGTGTAAGGCTCTGGGTACAACCCCCACCACTGCAAATTAAGCAATTATTTGATTAATTAAATATCAAGAAAATAAGCAGAAGTATAGGTTAAACCACATAGAATGTATTATATATACAGGACTGGAAGAGTAGTTCAGTGATAGAACACTTGACTGAGCTGTGTGAAGCTCTGGGTTTGATCTTCAGATGGAAAAGTGCACACACACACACACACACACACACACACACACACACACCTCATCCTCTGGGCCATTCCTGGCCAATCCTGGGTTTTCATTTCTCCTGGCTGTGTGTGGTTGATCATATTCACTGTGTATACACCATTAGTGTCCCCTGTCTGTGCATGGATTACTTGGGAATGAAGTGCTCTTGAGCTGACATACAGCATGTCTTCTATGTCTTCTATGCCTGTCTGAACGAACTTGTTCATTAAAATCAGCCAGCCACTGCCTCGCCCTTCTTCCCGTTTCTTAGAGCATACCATTCCACCATTGTGTAGGCTGATTCTATTATATCAGTGAATTCAAAATAGTGCGACTGTCTCCTGGGTATCAATGACCATATCTTCTCAACACTGCCTACAGTACACATCGGTTACTACACACAGGGGAAGGACTGCTAAATAATACTGTGTGTTTTGTACACTCAGCCATAAGAAAAGAAGGATTTAATTTTGGCACATCATCTTTTCCCATGTCTCCGTGGCCTGACACCCTCTTCAATCACATAACTAATGTGTGGAAAGAATGAAAACTCTTCGAAAAATCAGTGACCCAGAAAGTTAAAAACCAAAAATTATGAAGCATCAAATGGCATGTTGTTTGTCATCTTTCTCCTTCATAAAATAGATTCTACTTAAGTGTCATGGATAAACGTGTTCTATTATTGGGTGTTTTGCGTTATTTTAAGACAAATGTACCAACAAAGTATTTTATTTTTAAGCTTATTGTTTATTCAAAACTCTGAACAAAAAAGGGAGAAGACCTGCAATTTGTTTGTGTTCTTAAGTTCAAACATAACCTTGCTCTTGAATGCTAAAATTGTAAGTTAATCTGTATACACTACATATGAGTTCATTCTGTATAATGTATACACACATTTCACTCTATTTTAATTGTGAATAGTCTTAAAATCAAGGACTGAAAAAAGTGGCATGAATTTTTCACATCCAAAAGCAGGGTCAACAGTACGTGACCTTGGAGGGTAGTAGGAAGCTGGCTAGGGTGGAGGGCAGCAGGAAGTGATCATGTGATCATCATGGAGGACAGCTAGAAGTGAGCAGCTTTGGGCTTCCAGATGGGAAGGCATTCAGCACACTCCTCTTCACGTTTTCTTCCATTTTCCTTCCTACTGATTGAATTATTGATCAATCGCTGTGTCCTGGGCCTCTTAGAACAGTGCTTACATTTCTCCTGTTTCCTTGCAGCTCATACTTGTAGAGGATGTGATTCCAGAGGGATGGAAACATCCAAGCTTTATCTAAATGTAATCATACATTATTTGGTACTGAAATCGATCGTATTGCTTAGGAATTAAATAGCCACGAGAGACTTCACCTCCTTTCAGCCTGACTGAGATTTACACTTTTCAGTTTCTCTCAGAAAAGACTTGTAGTAAGCAGGGCAGTGGTGGCACATGCCTTTAATCTCAGCACTCAGGAAGCAGAAGCAGGCAGATCTCTGGGAGTTTGAGGTCAGCTTGGTCCATAGGAGCTAGTTCCAGGACAGGTAGGGCTGTGATACATACAAACCCTGCTTCAAAAAACAAAAACAAAACAAGGCAAAAAACAAACAAACAAACAAAAGACTTGCAGTGCGATACCTCCCCTGCAGCCCTCATGAAACCCAAGCTTATCTGTCTTTCCGTCCACCAACCCAGGAACACATCCATGACACTGAGTCTGTACAACTGCTGTGGTGCAACCGTTTGTGTGTGTCTGTTAGGGGACAGAAAGAATGAAGGAAGAAGGAAAGCCACCAGCCAATATCACAAAGTCAAGGGTGGCACAAGATTTACTTTCTGCAGGACTGAACTCACTGCTTCCAGGTTGGGGCCGCTCATCATTCACCTAAGGCTGGTGACAATTCTTAAATAAAATCTTGGGTCCTTGTACAAATCCCAGCAAGAGTGAAGAGTGAGTCACTGGTTACATGTATTATGATAGTCACAGTATTGTGGAATTTTCTGTGAAGTGGGGTCAAGGTAATAACTAGTTCTGAGGGAATCAGGAAGCGTCATGTGAAGAAGTATGTAAGGTGTACCAGCCTACTGGATGGAAATAGTTAATTATGGGTGTTCTAGCTCCACAGAGCTGGGGCGTTACAGCTGACTAAACAGACCCAAGACCATTGATAAAAAGATTATTGCATTGGTATCTACTATTTATAAAGCTAAAATTAGTAGCTCTCTTTACACAATTTTTCTCCATCCTCTGCTTTGGGTTCACAGTACCTATAATTACTGCGTCATCCATTACCAGTTGAATCAACTATGATCCTCTTGGGCTGGTACAGGTGCCACAGATAGGTCAAGCACTTGGAAATGTTCACGGGCAAGTCGGTGAGGCTGCAGACAAGGTGTTTAGGAACAGGGAACTGTGAGCAACTGCAGGCAGGATCTAAGCCTGAGCTGTGTTCATTTCACCAGGACCAAAGAACATTTTCTTATAAATAGAAATCAATGTGGCCCAGCAGAAGGGTCATAGAACTTGTGTCTGTGTGACCCTTGCAAGTAGCATGCTGCCCATAAAGCATGAACGAGGGAAGTAGCCTACTTTGCCCAAATGCTATATTCTGCTCCGCTATAATCCAAAAAAGCTTTACTAATCAACCAATTAAAAACAAAACAAAACAAAACAAAAAACAAAAACCTCATTCACAGCATAGAGAAGGACATCCCAAAGCAATACCCAATGAGGTCATCTTTACCTGTATAGAGGGACGGAGGCCAGCCTGGACTATCTGAGACCCCCATTTCAACAAACAGGTAATACTGTACAAAAGCCAGTGACCTCTTGAGAAAGATGCACAGAGAGGGTGGATCACAAGAGTTCTGGGGGTGGGGGATGGAGAAATACAAATATCTTGGAAGACCCCCTGCATTTTAGCCTCTGTTCTCCAGAAAAATTTTCCTAGATGGTCATCCTCTGTACCCTCTACCTGCAACCTACTGGTCTTCTTGGAAATATCTTGACAGAGGCAGAAACCCATTGCTATTTTGAAGGGGAAATGAGCAAAATATTGTATTTGTAAGTGTGCTTCCAATGCCCCAACATGCTGGTAAGCTGTATTACTTAGAGGGAGATATTCAGTCTGAAGAAATAATGGGTTGACATGGGCAAAGATATCATTTACAGTATTACCTAAATAACGGATAGCGTGTGACAAGTAAAATTTCAGAGATTACATTTCAATAATTGCATTTGATTATTTGAATAAGTAGTCTATTTTAATATCTAAAGCACAGTGCAGTATTTGGTTGCTCTGTATTACCAGTTATTAAGGTAACATAAACCCTAAGATGAAAAAACATAACAAACATACCCTTACATACCAAGTGTAAAATAGAAGTCTATAAGACTATGAGAAAGACAATTATCTTTGAGGTCTCAGGAAATGTTTTTCCTCCTCTTAGTTACAATCACTTTCTTAGTTTCCAGACAGATACACATCACTTTGGGTCTAAGAGAAGAAATGCTGTAAGATCAGCAATAACAGCTGTAAGCAACTACACATATCAGTCACAGCCCAAAGAGAACAGTTCCCTCCTACACCATCACTGGGAAACATAATGAAAGAGTTCCTGACTTCTCAGGACCATCAAAGCCCCTTGAAGAACAGATTCTTTTTGGGTGACATTACCATATCTCAAGCACAAGCAGAACCACATTTTGTTGTTGTTTTGGTTTTCAAGACAGGGCTTCTTTGTGTAGCTTTGGTTGTCCTGGACCTACCTATGTAGACCAGGCTGGCCTCACACTTACATAGCTTTGCCTGTCTCTGCTTCTCAAGTACTGGTACTAAAGACATGTGCCACCATTTCCCAGTTTTAAATCTTGAATCAGAGGATGTCATTAAAAAATCTCTGAAACAGAAAAGGCCATTGGTGCAAGGTCTTTCTTTATATGACCATAATATTTAAGGTAATGAAGACCTGGCAGATATCAACTAGAGGATGAACAATGATTTTGGAAGGATAGGGATAGCAGACGATGACTGCCAATATACATATTTTTGCATTAGATTATAAATATTACACACTAGTATTTAAGTCAAGAAGGAGGAACGTGCCCAGCATCTTTTTACTCTCCTTCTTTCTCTCCACCACGTCACTATACCAAATGTGTTTATGTACCCCTATTACCAGGCATAGGCATGTGCATGTAAGCAGCATTATAGAGATAACAAGACAAATGTTTTATTAAATTTAATGCCTGATGCAGAATTTTAAGTTTGTTGTCTTCCACCCGAATTTAATGCTTTGGGTTTTGGGAAAGTAAAGCTTGACAAATCAACTTTCTGTTCTTCAGTTAAAGGCAAATCAAAAGCATTCAGCAAACTTCATGAACATCAAATGTCAATTGTAACAGAAGATTTTGATACAACCGTAAGTAAATCTGAAACATATGGATTGAATTTTCCTTGCAGTATTCTAACGTTTGAAAGGGAAATCTGTGCAAAAATGTGTTGTAGTTTTTCTGAAACCCCTAAAGTTGAAAAAACATTTTTTATTTATTTAGATTTAGAAATAGGATAACCATTTTGCACCCCGAGAAATTTAATTTAAAGCACTGAATTCTCTTAAGCTCTGCATGGCACAGGAGCGGGCATGAACAAGACCTCTCTTTTGGTGGTTCTGAACTGCTGTATGTATGTATTTAACGCATAGACTCTTATCAGTGGGGGAGTCAGGGGATCTCTCTGGGTTCTAACCCCCCATATAATATCCCTGACTTCCAAGAAACACACCCTCTAAATAAACAGAAAATGGAAACCCAAACAGCCACATAACCTAAAGAAAAAGAGCAACAATGCTGTAAAACCCAAGATTTTGAATCAGTCTCCCCACATCCTCTGAAGCTGTTGCATCTCTACTGTGGAATCACACAAGAACACAGGAGGATTCCTTGGATTCTCTTTGGTTGTTTGGGGTTAGAGCTTACACCTTGGTCCTTGAGTTGAGTCTTACTAGACTATATTTCATTATGGAACCCTGTCACACCTGCCTTTGCTCTCCTGAACTGTGGAAATGTATAAAAGATGACAGGAAGATGGACAGTTGGACTCAAATACACCTTATTATGGCCATCTGCTCCATGGTTGGTGTATACACGATCATCCTTCAAAGACAAGGAGTGTAGTTTGGAAAAATCTTGCCCAGGTTTGTTTTCCTAAAAATGTACAACTATGACACACACACACACACGCACACGCTCACACACACACATGCACACGCTCACACACATGCACATATACTGCATATCCTTCAGGCTGAGGTGCCTCGAACATTGTGCCTCTGTTCTGCTCCTTACTGAATACCTGAGTACATATCCTACATTTGAACATATCTTACATATGCAAGATGTTTTACATTTCGAACCCTGCTTCTTCCTCCATAAACATGGGGATAGTGGTCCCTCCTACACTGAGCCATTTCAATAAATAGTGAAATCGACTATTACCTGGAAGAATGTTTTACATGTGATTGACGCTCAGTAGATATAACCTCTGCCTTATCATGTTGCCTGAAATCCTAGTAATTCATTCTATGGTGTTTTAATTCACGTCAAAAAATTATCAAAAATAAATAAAACAAAAAGCAAACTATCAAAGACAACATCTCCTCTCTAGTAGAAATGCTTTAATTGTTCATGCCCAAGATTACAGAATGATTACAAACATCTATTCTAAAATTATGACCATTATTCTGGCATTCTCAGTGAATGGAGAAAATATTGAGGGTTAAATAGAAAATGAAATAATTTTTTTTGGTCTTTCTAAAAACATTAAGCATTAACAACAGAAAAAATTCAAACTAGAAATGGAAACACGACATTTTTCATGTTTTAGATATTAAATAAAAACCACATATTTTCTAAGACCCCCCCAAAAATACATGAAAAACTTAAAGATGACTGCTACTCCCCCCTTTATCAAATATCAAATGCTAAGTTGATAGATATTTGCTATTAGCAGGCACTGGGGACTAGGTTAAAAAAATTAGCTAACAGAAAGCATTGACTCTGATTAAGTAAATTCCATTGAACTCTTTCTAGTAAGCATTATTCAGGTCACGAATGCTAATTTGTCCTGCAGGGGGCTGTGGGTAATTACCCAGAACAACTATCAGCTTTATTGAGTTGTTACAAAACGGTATTACCGAATGGTGTGCTTTAAAAGAAGACAAACTTGCTATGGACTTGAGAAGACAGCATTTCGTTTTTCCTTTTCTTCGGGAAAGATTTTATAGGCAAGGTAGAAATGCTACTAATCAGTCTTTTGCTTAGGAACATCATGCCCCCTCCATGTTATGTCTTGTCGAAGAGTCATGCAAAATTCCTGACATGCAAAGACATGTATCTGGGAAGTGCCACACAGCTACCCAAAACAATTTTAGCTTTCTGCATACTTAAGATTGCATCGAATCAGAGCCGTCTTAAAAACGAAGCAAACATGGTACATTGGCTGCGTTCCAGCGACTGCACAGAACTGCTGACATTACTAAAATCTAGATAATTTAGTCCCATATGGGGATCCATACCACAATTATATTGTCCCTGTTTCCACACAGCCCTGATTTTGCACTTCTTTAAAGCCTGGCTTTTTATAATTTTAATTCCCTTCACCAATAAAGCAATTTGCATTCACACAGTCTTCTGCCTAAGTAAAAGTGGGGGGAAAGGCAAAATCTGCAACACGACCTTGCTCTCTTTACAGCTGATTACCAGAGAACAGATTCTTCAATGAACCCATTCTCTCCTCTTTGTTTAATTGATGTGAAACATCATCCCACTTAAACTTGGATGGTGAGCAGGCTGTGGGTACATGTGGCAAGATGCACACTTGTTCACACCCTGAATTTGATCAGACATATACCATGAACAATACTCAGGTATTAAGTAGCTAGCATGCCGTTGGGGAATGGGAGCAGTGCAAACTATCATAAAATGTTGAGACTTTAAAAAGTATCTTTTTTTTTCTAACTCCCTACCATTTGCAGAAATAATTTGAAAAATATGCTACCTTGATCCAGAGTGGCTGATCCTGACACCTCATAAATGTTTACAAGAAAAAATTCCAGAACAACCTTGTCTCCATAATTTGGACCAAATAGTATTGAAGTCAAATACTCATGTGAAAAATTCATTTTCTTTTCTCTTTGATGCATCTTGGAGTGAAAGGAAAAGCAGTCGTGAGAGAAACAAGCGCAACGTGTAATCATAGCAGACAAGGGAAGCCTGAGGAAGATTGCTAACTTGGAGCAAAGTCCTTGTCTCCCTTTTTTCACACACAAAGAAACACAGGAAGGAGTTACCAGGGACTATGAGAAGCATGCTTCCAGACAGCTAGGATGTTCAGAAGCCATTGCGAACCTCTGTAATCATTCACATGTTGAAAAGTCTTCAGCCTTCTCTACTGTGGTCTTGACTGAAAGGAGGAGACACTCCTTAGGTACCAGTGGCATTTGGTCCATCATGAGTTTGGGAGTATCCCGCTCTTTCAAAATGATCCGGTAGCAATAGCAACCGTCACTAACTGATTTTATACTGCTTCAGATAAATTGTACTGCCAAGGAAAGTAGGAGATTTTCTTGGTTTATTTCTATTTTATTTATTTATTTATTGGTTTTATTGTTTGTTTTTCAGGACAGTGTTTTTTTTTTTTATGTAACCTTGACTGTCCTAGAACCCTCCCTGTAGACCAGGCTGCCCTCAAACTCAGAGATCCACCTGCTTCTGCTTCCCAACTGCTGGGATTAAAGGTTTGAGCCAACCATGTCCAGCTGAGATTTTAATTTTTAAAAGTGTCTTTTTTATTTTCTCCTCCGAGATCAAGAAACATCTTACTACATAGGCTTTGCTTAGCATTCACTTTCTTTGCTTTTAACACATGAAGCTCTGATTGTATTCTGAGTTCATGCAGACCAAGTCTCGGGGCATGCTCCTCATTCATTTTCTTGTGCAAACCTGTGTGAACTGGGATGTACTCACATATTAGACCCAGAAGGCTGTTTTCCCTTTGTCAAATAGTTTTGTTTGTTGTTGCTGCTGTTTTAAGGAGTCTGATAATGACACCTACTCTAAACAAAAAGACAACCCAATAACGGAGACTTTAAATTTTTCATGGGTACTAATGATGATTTACACCTAATCCTTTTCATTTCTTCTACACCTTAACATTGATAAAATGATCCTGCAGAACTGCCCCTCCCCAGGGGAATGAAAGTAGCTCTTGCTGTAACTCAACTATAATTATGCCTACTAACAGCCTTTTAGTAGTTTTTTTTAATCAGTACTACCACCAAGGCGTATCTTTTCATTTCTAGCCTCTAGAATAAAAAATTGCTTTTCTTTTTTATCATGGCTCATTTTAAGGGAAAATGAGTACCATATGTATTTCATGTATAGTATTAGAGAGTTTGTATGAGTTTTGCAAGTTAATACTTCTGGTTCTAATACAGAATTTTTTGTGTGCTTCAATGTGTGTTTGTGTGTATGTCTCTCTCTCTCTCCCTCTCTCTCTCTGTGTTATATGCGTGTGTGTTTGTAGGTTCAAGTGTCCATGTGTGGAGGCTCTAAGTGAATGTGATCTGTCTTCCACTATTGTTCTCAATCTTATTTTTTGAGACGTGATATCTCACTATAAACCTGGAACTCACTATTTGAGTTAGCACAGTTGAACAAGCCCCTGAGACCACTCATCTCTCTTTGTCCCTCTCCCTGGGGTGACAGACACACATGACTGTTCTGAGATTTTTATGGGGATGAATTTAAGGTTGTCTGAACCCTAAGCTTCATGCTTGCACTGCAAGGGCTTTACCCACAGAACCATCTCTCCAGTCTAGAAACTTGCTTTTCAAGGAGTTTCATTATTCAACTAGGACCTAATCGACCATCGTTACCACAGAGAAACCCCCTCTAGCCTTCAAAAGTGGACCTGGGAGGGGGCTTGCATATTTCTGTCAGGTCTGCTTTAAACTGGAGCCTATGCACCTGGGAAATATTACACATACAGCATTCACACTATCATTAACACCTTGAACACATCTAGCTCTGTAAATAATAATTATTAACACGAACGTTGGTTCAGTCTAATTTAAGTCATTAGTAGGATAGCTCCTTTGGTTTCTAAGGAGGCAGCATCCATAACACTTTAATCAGCGGGCAAGGCTAGAGTGTTTATCTCTTATCTTTCATTTCTTATCATTCACTCAGCATCTCCCACCAGCCATGTGTGTTGAATGAGCGCCAACTAAATCTGTGACGAAATTTTCTGTGAACTCTCCTCCCTGGACATCACCGCATTGATTGAGAGGCATGGATGCCCCCTTTTCATCTGTCACCCTGGAATTCCCTCTGCTGGTCAGACTCGAAAGGATTAAGAAAGCCGTCCTGAGCGTGCATTTCACTCAATCCTTGCATGCCATTCAGAGTGGATGCCGCTTGAACGACCTCCTCCTGTTTGCACACAAGAAGTGACTGGTGCGAGCCACTCAATAGAGAGCTGCCGGGCACTGAGAGACAGGGTGTCAGTTCAGCCCTGTACCAGTTGTTACTAATCCATCTGCTTGACACAGGAGATGGAAAAGAGGGCTTAGCTCCTTGCACCAGTTATTCGGGCCCTGCGCCTAGGGTTCTTTTCTGCCTTACATTCTTTTACCGTTTCTAACATCATAATGTGTCTAGTTGGGACTCTGATAATATGATTTCTGCAGTGACCAGAGACAGGCATGTGGATGACTATAACAAACACTGCATGTTCCACAGCAGTTGTAAAACATGCGTCTGAAGAGGGCAGGAGGTCTACACAACCTCCCACAGGAGATAGGGTGGTAGAAGGAATGTTCTGGAAACAGTTTTTCTGACAAGTCACTTACCACTTTTTCCTAAGTGATCCTAAGTGATTTTCTTTGGAAGGACAATCGTCTACCCTGAACAGAATAAGAGTGATGCAGTCAGTCACCAGGAGAACAAGAAAAGACCCCCAGGATCTGAGAGGCAGTCAGTAGAGGACTCAGAATTATGAACATGTTTGCTGGCATTATGTGTATTTGTGAACTGATTCCTAACTCATTCCACCATGGCTGGTGGTGGCGGTAACAACAGCATAGGCATTAAAAGAAGATATTAATGGATCAACAGTTTTGTGAATTGAGTTTAAAAGGGCACATGATCTGGGGTTTTTAAGGTTAGTGCTCAAACTGAGTCTTGAAACTACTTTCAGCTGAGTGCTGCATACTCTTGGTAGCTAGGTGAACTTCATTATATTTTTTTGTTTTTATTTTATGTGTATGTGAGAGAGTGCCTACATGTAAATGTTGTACCACATGAGTAACTGGTGCCTGTGGAGGCCAAAAGAAGGTATTGGATCTCCTGGAACTGGAGTTACAAATGGTTGGGAGTTACCATGGAGATGCTGAGAGCCAAGTGCAGGTCTCTTACAAGAACAGTCAGTACTTCTAATTGCTGAACTGTATCTATAGTCCAAAGGTAGTTCAGCTTCTAACCATTGTATTTGAAGTATCTGTGGAAGAGAAATGAAAGGCCAGTGTTGGTGGCATTCCTTGTGAGATGGACAAACACTTTGGTGCCCTTTAGGTATTCTATAGCATGTTGGCTAGGCCAGCTTCACAGGTGTTCAGACTCTGTGCTGGTCTGCATCAGGGCTTCACACCGGGTTTCACTCTCTGGGTTCACCTACCTGAAATCTGTAGTGGTTTTCTGTTAGAGCTTGTGTTTCGCAGTGAAGTTGAATGACTTGTGTGTGCTAATCCTTGCCTCCTCAGTCAGATAAGCCATTTGCGATACCTTAGTAATGTGCAGGTCTGCTTGGTGTTGTGTATGTGTGGGAGATAGTGAGTTGAGGTAAGGATGCTACACCGGTGTCCAAGGGAGGGTTCATGGCGAAAACATAGAGGAAAATTCGGTTGTAAGAGAACGCAGTTTCTGTTTCCTTCAGGTCTCCTTATTCCTCAGGGTGACAATGACAAGCACACGTGTGAAACAAGACATGAAGTCAAAGCAGCTGTATTTGTTCTGTGTGGTGCTTTTATTATCCCAGTGAGAAGGAAGTGTGTACACACCCTAAAAACATGAGTTCTCTAAGTCCTTTAAGTCCACGCAACCCAAGCTCCCATTTGCATTAAAAATGGCATTGTGCAAAATAAAATTGAGAAGTGGAATTCTGGTAATAATTTATAGCTTTTCCTAGGAAGTTATGTAGCAGTAGACACCATGGCATGTCATGAAAGAGGCAGTGAGGGAAGGGTAAAGGAAAGCTTTCTACTCAAAGACCTTTAAACTATTTTCTCAGTGATCTTAGAATAAGAGATGCTATGTTTAAGCCACTCTGAGCCCAACATACACTACAGCTGGCTCTGAGAGCAGGAAACCCTCTCTTAGGAGAACGGAAAGTGGGGTGCTCCTATGTGCCATGGTAGTATCAGCTCCTCACCTTCTCTAAATTACTCCATCGCTGCTATCTCAATGACAACAGTGAACAGAACCTGTTCTTAGGGTACCAAGAACTGAATTGAAAAGCAAACCTGTCAGTCTTCTGTCATTGTCCCATTCAACTTTCCTAGTCAGTTTGATGGATGCCTTTCTGGTCCTGACATATGATGTATAGCCGCTGTTCCTGTGTGCTGCCTACCCCCTGAGGAATGAGATAAATGGCCCCCAAGTAATGAGAAAAAGACTCGAGATAAACACTGTTCCCACACACATGGTCACCAAGGAGGATGCCACTAATTAGAGGCCAAGAAGCAAACAATTTGTAAATGAATTAGTAAATGAACAATACCCTAGGGGCCCCAGTGAGTTCATTCGCTTTTAGAGGAAGAGCAATTTACCCATCTGCACCAGCGAAATCAATCCCTTGTTAGGACTGCTCAGTGCTAGTGCCTTTGGATTGAACTTCTTCATGTCCATAGTACATCTGGCTAGCAGGGAGGAAAGCTGAGGGGCACAGTCTCAGGGTTGTGGTTCTCATCTTCCTGGATGCTCATGGTGAGTTTCCAGAAGCTAATCACATCAACACATCTCACCCAGGCTTGAAAAATCCCAGGACTACTGTCACAATTTCCATATTGCCCAGACTGGCTTCAGATGATCCTAGTGCTCCAGCTTTCTAAATGGGTGGCTGTAGATGTAACACTTGCTCGTGAATGTCCCCATTACACTCCAGTTATAATCTACAATTTGCTCTAGGCATCCTTGAGGGCTTGGGTCCAGAACCCCTGAGCACACCAATAAGATCCAATATTCCAGTCAAATACTTATGCTAGTTTCTCCTACATTTTCAAGCTGCCTCTCTGGTTACTTACAATTCGTACTACAATGTGAATGTGGTATAAGCATTTTGGACAAGATCATGTATTAACTGGAACTTGATCGTCTTCATGATTGCAGGACTTAACAGGGCCTTTAGTAGCACACAACACACGAAAGACCTAGAACACAAACTATGGAGTCTGTGAAGCTTTCCCCATCCATTTAGAACAAGCTTCCATTGGTTAATGAATAAAGAAAATGCTTTGGGCCCTTGATAGGGCAGAACTTAAGTCAGTGGGGAGATGGAACTGAATGCTGGGAGAAAGAAGGGCAGAGTGAGAGAGAAGCCATGGAGCTGCCAGAGTCAGACACAGAACCTTGCTGGTAAGCCACAATCATGTGGCCATACACAGATTAATAAAAATGGGTTAAATTAAGATGTAAGAGCCAAAAAGAAGTTAGAGCTAATGGACCAAGCAGTGATTGAATTAATACTATTTCTGTGTGGTTATTTTGGGGCTAAACTAGCCAGGCAGTTGGGATGAGCAAGTGGCCCCTCCCTACAACACCTACCCAGTGCTGCAATTACAGATGCAAGATTTGCCATTTGCCTTTTTATGTGGCTGACTGGGATGCAAACCTGGGTTCTCATGTTGGCACAGCAAGCATTTCACCAACTGAGCCATTTGCTCGGTCCCCAAGATGTGCCTCTTCATGCTATTTCTCTTTTCAGAGAGATAAGTGATTAGTTTTAGGTCTCAAATGCCTTCTTTGTGGTGGGGGAATCCTCATTTTCTTCAGTATACTTGTGTCATCTTTTTTTTATTGGTATAAAACTTGGTATTTTGAAATTGATCACTTTGGTCATTTTTATCTATGTAGCTCAATGACAAGTACATTTGTTCTGTTGTGTGATGTCACCAGTATCCGTTTCTAGGCCAGATTCATCATGCCAGACTCTGAACTCCTTAAACAGCTCATTTCTACTCCTTCTTGGTCCCCAAGCCTGTAGATCACTCTGCTATTTTCCCTGTCTATGAATCAAATTATTTTAGTCCATAAAATTCTGGGTAAGCAGAATCATAGTAGTTATCTGGCATATTCCCTTTACACTAATATCTTCAAAGTTCATCTTTGTTGCAGCATGTGCCAGGATTTCAGCTCATTTTGAAGGTCAAAAGATATTGTGCTGTGTGTATGTAGCACATTTTCTAGATCCAGTAGGATAGAGATGGATTTTTGGGGGGCGGCTTCCACTTTCTGGTTATTCAGAACATGCTAAGTTCCCTTTCTGTTTCTTTTCAATCCTTTCAGGCAATGCTATATTCCATATTGTGAGTGCTACCACACTCTTCTCCACAGTGCCTGCACAGTAGAAGGTTCCCGTGGGTGCAGCACGAGGGTTCTGCCATTCCCACATCCTTGCCTACACTTGCTTCTCATTTTTATAACAGCCATTCTAGGGAGGGATCCTTTAGCCTTTTAGGTTCGTGAACGTCTTTTCCCTTTATTCTGTGTAAAATTCTAGTAGTAAGCTTTTGAATCCTCTTACATTCCAAGCATAAATTATTTCATCTTTCTAATCAGGTCTGTTAGTTTTGCTGATAAGGTAGGGTGGTAGTCCACATATTCATAAATGGAGACTATGTGAGCATAAAATCTGTTACTATGGTTCTCTTTGTTTCATTATATTAACAATACCTACTGCCACAGAATACTAAAAGCGAATAGAAAACTACTATCTGAATTGTATAAAAAGGAACGCCAAATAGTTTCTTCTGACACCAATTTTGTTCATATTTACGGCAGGTAGGCCTCTGTTCGGGGGCTTGCTGGTGATGGAATCCATATATCTCTCTGTAACTTTCTGCCTCCAGACTCCTATCATGCAGCCTCACGTCGCTGCATAAACACAGGCGCTTCCTGCCTGTGGGGTTCTTGCAAGGGCACTGATTCTAGGCTCAAATGATGAAACATTGCCTTTGTTGGAACCAACACAGCAAGATGCTCCTATTAAATAAGACAAACAGGTGGCTGGATGTTTTGTGATCATTTTACCAATTGGGTTCAGGTTCTGTTCCCTCTTCTAAATTAACTGCAAAGAGATCTATCACCCAGGCCAATAACTTACCTGGCAGGTTGTATGGCCCTCACTGTCTAGACCTCTGTGATCATGGGTGTGAATCATAGCATTTATGCTGCCTAAGGCACCGGCATAAGAAAGCACAGCATAGACCCAGCTGATTAAGCTGTAGCATAAAACAACACTTCAGTAGTCAGGCACATGACAGCTCACGATAGTTTATTGGACCAAAGAGTATAACATTGTAATTTACTTCTCTAATACATGTCATGTTCTCTCTTATTGTTTCCCTTATGGAGTGAAATATGCAGGAAAGAGATTGCTATACAAGCTTCATGTGTTATGCCCCTCCAAAATTAGAGGGTAACAAACTGTCTTTATTATCCTGTGCCTTTGGTAAGCTGCTACAAATCACAGAAGCCACGGCAGGTGAGCATCTAGTGACTTAGAAAGTCAAGGCAAACTAAAAGACTTCATGTCTCCGCCTGAAGCTATTTCTGAACTACAGTTGCAGCAAGACACAATTACTGCACTTCCTGACCCTTCCTTTTTATTGTGAGCTCCTAACCAATTTTTCTTTCTTACTGACAGGAAACCAGGATTTATAAAGTTGGGCTTGATGCAAATATTTCAAGGCTTAATTTCCCCCTCAATGCAACAGCCTAAGTTGCTTAGTGTTTCGGTGAGTTCACTTTTCTCTCTAAACTGGGATTCATGGCTGCTCTCCAGCTGCAAACAGCCCCAGTCACAGATAATTTAAAGAGAATAGCTTACTTGTTTGTCAAGCAAACATGTGTAATCTGATGAAATTATTAATGTCATAGTGTGAGCTCTCTTCTCATAAATACAGTTAGCAGTGCTGACACTGCAATTAGACTGCAATGCTCTGGCTCCCTGCTTATTCGCTCAAACTGTCAGTCCGGTGTGGGGGAGACAAATTGTGGTGGGCACTTGACAATGCACAAAAGAGATATAAACCTCGTCTGATTAAACCTTGGTGAAAGATTAAATTGTTCTGAATGTTTGCCAGATTCTTACGATGTGACATTTTTTTAACTAGTGGTAATAAAAAGTCCCGTTCAATAGAGGTTTCTAAAAAAGATTCTGGGGAGATTATATACATACGTCTACATAAGTAATGTGCACATACACACATGACAGACTCGGTGAGAAAGAGCAGTCTCTTTTCACCCCAGAATCAAGCTTTATCGCCATATCATAATATGCTTGGTGCTCTCTGGATGTCTGTAGTAATTTGTTGGAGAAGAAATGACAGCTCACATGTTCCTAGGGTGACTGCTTCCTGTTATCCTAATCCATAGCGAGACACTGCTCATACTAGCCTATTCATAACAAGGGTCTCTGTTCTCATTGAGTATAACTGTCAATAAAAATGTCCCCATGCCTGATCTAGCAGCAGTGAAGAGGGAGTACACTCATGTCCTTCAGCCTTATCAGTTTTCAACTCACTTTATAGCTGTTCTATTTTTGATATGAGGTCACATAAAAATAGACAAATTAATAAATAATGGTTAACCCGTAGACCTATACTTTTGATAGCACTTCCTATGTCCAAGGATTGCTCTGGTTACTTCATATTCTCCCCATCTTTTAATTCTGCATACCATACAGCTCCTTGTATTTGCCCTCATTTGCAGATGAAGAAATTGAGGTACAATAAGGGGGAAATAACTTGCTAAAGTCAAGCAAGTAATAACAGGTGAATTAAGGATTGAATATAAAGTATGGTCAGAGTACATGATATACTTGGGTGAAGCAATCATTGTAAAACTCATCACTTCATATGTTAATACTTTCATAAAATATTTAAAATAAAAAAGACTTGAATATAGACATGTAACAATATGAATCTAGTGGTTTAAAATTGTACCTGTTGGTACCATCTTTATCAAGAGATTGTTAGTCTTTTATGTTCTGCAAGATCTTCTCAGATTTCCACTCAGCACAGATAAATACTTGAATATAAAATAATTATAAATGGATACTTTAAAAGTCTACAGCATTAGCCACACATACAGTTCTGGCACTTCAGAGGCTGAAGCAAGAGGATTTCTGATGTGGGATTCCCTTCTGTATGCTGTGAATGCTTTATTACCATATTGGTTAATGAAAAAGCTAATTTGACCTATGGCAGGGCAGGATACAGCAAGGTGGGAAATCCAAGCAGAGATGGAGGGGGAAAGAAGGTGGAGTCTGGCAGATGCCACCCAAGAAGTAAGAGGTAACAAACCATGAGCCTCGAGGTAAAATACAAAATAATATAAATGGGTTAGTTTAAGATGTAAAAGTTATTTAATAAGAAGTCTGAGCTACTAGGCCAAACAGTGTTGTAGTTAGGATCGTTTCTGTGTGATTATTTAGGTCTGGGTGCCAGAAACGAAAGTACAGTCTCCGTTTACAGATTCCCATGGGTTCAAGATAGCCTAACGTGCATAGTGAGTACCTGGCTAGCCAAGGCTACATTGTAAGACATAAATCTGAAAACAAGCAACCAAATAAACAAAAAGTCACAGCATCACAGACTTATATTTAGGAATATTAAGGACTATACTAAATTGGATGATTTCTTTAAATATCAAAGAAACATGTTGTAACTCAGTCCTCTAGCAACAGAAGCAAATGCAAGTGCATTCACTGAAAGTAAAAGGAGACAGGGACTCAGAAGAGGCGAGCCCTCTCTACCCGAGCCTTGCTGACTTGCAGATAAACTGAAATACTAACACAGACGGCCTTTTGTACTCTGTTATGGCTGAAACCTCCTCGAAAATTTGGAAGGAACCTAAAGGATTCATTCCAATCCCTTTGTCTTCTTCATGTTTGGTTGGTAAAATGTGCACTAGGGCCCTGTCTCCTCCATTGTAGGAAACTTGTTGGGGGAACAACCCTCTTAGGAGGATGGCATTGAAAGCAGTCAGTAGAAGAAACCAGCCTTAAAGGGAACAAGCAGAGGAAAAAGCGAATTCCGAAAAGCGAGAAAAACACTTTCAGTTGTGTTAAGCAGTGATCTCCCACTCTGAAAGTTCATTGTATTTATTTGTCATCAGAATAATTATTCTGCACTTGTTGCTAAGTCTGTTGCTTGCTTTCTTGTGAACAGAGTCACTTCGCTCACTTCTAATCTCTGTCTTCTAAATGTGATAAGCGCTATAAAATTTCTTTCCTTGTATGGGAATTCTAAGGTCTTTTTTCCCCCCTCAACAGCTTGAATTCCTGTATTCTGATTAAGATAGATGAAGTATTTGCATTCTATCCATATTCATAATCCTCTTTCAGAGTCAACCTAAAATACCACATTTGTTGCCCAGGCAGAGACAGGCAATGTGCTAGCAAACTCCGTAGCTTTTGTCTTGATGGATAAGGACCCATCACTTTCAAATCCAACAGAAGAGTGACCACTAGGTGAATTCGGCTTCTAAAAAACCCAGGACAATCATAGCGTCTTTTGTATGTGGCAGAATGATAATTAATGATCCCCCTTTTATGCTACAGAAAAGAAGAAGGCAGTGCATTTGACAGACATGTTATTAATAGTTTCTGCCAACTTGCCATGCATAAAGGGTTTATTGGTTACAACACCAGTGTATGAAGACATTCTTTTCCTTGAAATGTTCAAGATGGTTGTTTTATGGCTGAAAAATGAATGCAATCTGTCTACCGCCACTCAAAGTTTGGGTTTCAATAATAAAATTAAAATGAGTGTGACATTTCCTTTTGTGGTATTTAACCATCTGCTTCCTGCTGGTCAATGCAATGATGTCCTTAGCTAGGTCGTCTTCATTTATGAAGACCTACCAATTTTGTGTCTCATGGATAATTTATAAAGAAGATGTATTACTGATGAAGGTACTTGCATATTGGCTATTGCTTCTCTGATAAAAGTGGATTCTTTCATCTTTGGTTTAACTTTTGTTTTTTGTTGTTGTTTTTTTTCTTTTCTTTTTGTCTTGACAAATAACAATGGATGCTTGGAGCTCCTCAAGAACTAGAAGGGTAGAAAGCATACGCAGGTGCAATGTACATCAGTGACAAATTCTTGTCAGGTGGGTTATGTATGTGACTTTAGGTAATTTTTACTGACTTAACATTAATTAAAAAGATAGGTTCCCAAATACTTTCTCAGCATCTAGAAGTTAAATCTATTGACTTTATTTACCTTCTTTTTAAATTGCTTCATGAAGTTTTTCTTTAGGGTGGATCTGCTATGTTAATGATTTCTGTCTGTCAACTAATCAGGAGAAAAAACTGCTTTAAAACAAACAGGTAAACAATGCTTTACTACATGGATTCTCAATAAAGCAATGGGAAAACTGCCCAGCAACTAGCCTAGTCCTCCTCACAAAGGGGTGGGAAGAGGAATGGTCAATATTTTAGTGAGTCTTTGGGTTTTGTGGCAGATAAGATAGAATTTAGACATTAGGTTCAGAAGTATTCTCATTATTGCTAAAAAATATGTCTGGCTTATTTTGCTTGTAATGATCACTTATTAATTTTATAATTGCTAGTGTTTGCCTGTATCTCCTACAAACTGAAGTTTTTAAAAGTCATCAATGGCTCAGAGGGAGGAGAAGAATGCAGCTAAAAATGTGTGTTTTGCACATTGATCTTTCATTTATTCATTGTCTCCAGGAATTTCAACACAGGCACCCTTCCTGGGAATGTGTTAATGACATCTACCATAATTACTGACTTCCTCCAAATCTTTAGTCCTCCGTGGGTGAAGCAGCCAAGAGCGGAGAAGAAGAAGCTCTTCTCTGCTGTGCCCGCCTCGACAGCTGCCCTACTCCCATTCTTCTTAGTGAGATCCTCGGTGTTCATATTTTTCCTCCCATATTAGAAGGAATTTGAATGCTCGTCAGGATTTTCTAATTGTCTACTTGTGTCACAGGCGTGATTCCTTGATGTGCTCTCACTGCGGACTTACCAACTTCTGCTTACTTGGGCAGATTAATTTTATTAAGCGAGAGCCGGTGATGGAGGTGAGCAGCTTCGTTTATTTGGGATGTGTCAGCTCTGAACACTTTTTAATTAATGGTCCCGAGTTTAGACGCTGCAAACAAAAATAAATGTAACCAATGTATTAAAATATCCCAGTGTGAACGAAAAGGGAGAGGGCTTGTGAAAAGTATTGATTCTTTCTGATCCATTAGTAGGTGTTCTGACAAGGGTGGCTAGCTAGTCCCGCAGACTTTTCAATGTCATCCCACACTGACAGCCAAAGTACTCTGTGCTTTTTGGGGGGAATTCATTTATTTTCTTAGAGTTTTTTTTTCCTCACTGATGACATGAAATAAGGCTGTAGGTGATCTTTTAAGTCTTCTCCACCAATAAAATTGTGACTGTGTTATTTCTATAAAATACATTAGAGATGATGGTAAAATTGTTTTATGGTGTGACTTTTGAATGGACATTTGATCTTGTCCTGGGAAAAGCTACTTAAAAAAAACCCTGTCCATCTTCAGAGGAGGGACTCAGAGACTCCCAATTAGGCTATTTAAAACAAGCATAGGCAGGCCACAGCATATTCAAGGCATCCCAGTGTACCTAGGAACACGAGACAGGAAGATTTTGAGCTCCAGGCCAGCCTGAACTACATAGTGATATCCTGTCTTGAAAAGCAAACCAGAAATACAAAAGGCAAACAAAATAACAATTGGCAAAATAGAAAAGATAAACACAAATATATCAGATTCCAGAAGTGAGACTCTATATCTTCTTCAGTTTAGGGCGGAAGAGAAATTGCTAAGGATGCCACTGCTGATTGATTGAAGCAAGTCTGCCCCTTCAGTGACTGAAAATGTGCAACAATCTGACACCGCAAGACATAGCCAACTAAATGTGCACAATTGACACGTAGGTAAAAGAGTTTGCAAAACTGGGTGCCATTAACTCACCAAACACTGTCAAAACATGCTTGGGAAGGCTGACTCCAGTGTTCTGATATGATCGTAAAGAGAAACCAGCCACTACTGCTCAAGTGGCTTCTGGAAGTATCCATCTCCTTCAACATTCCCGTTTTTTTCTGTGCTGTGATTCAGACTAAGGACATCTCCATAGCATCTACGCTTGGAGCAGAGACTTCTCATGAGGAAAATTATAAGATTTTTGGAAAAGTGGAGAATCTATATAAACTAGAATTTTCTCTGTGTTTGCATGTGTAAAGGTACATGTGTGCATATGACCTGAGGCCATAAGATAACATTGGTGGTCCTGTACCAGTTACCTCCCCAGTTCATTTTTGAGGCAGGGTCTCTCATTACTCTGATCCACTGGCCAGACTGGCTGGTCGAAGAGACCTAGGTGTGTCAACCTCCCCACTCTTAGGACTGTGAGCTCTTTACACTATTCAAGGTTGTTGAGCATGCACTCTGGGGACAGAATCCAGGTCTTGGGTTTGGATGGCAAGTGCTTGGTTTGACCCAGTACCTGACCAATATTGCTATGTATGACTCTCCTCTTTACCCCTCGCTTACCCATGTAATACTTTCTCTGGCAGCTATTACTGATTTGTGTTATGAGTTCTTTTTGATAATTCTGGCTTGCTCCACACAGAATGATAGAACCAAGATTTAAATAGAAATGACTTCACTGACCTGTCTCAGTTGACCAGAGGCAAACTCATGCCCCCAAATAAACTCCACTCCCTTCCTTCCACATATCCCAACAAAGGGAAGACACACACAGCCACTTTGTCTTTTTTTTTCGATGTATTTTACAAACAGAGCCTTTTGGAGAAGCAGCCCTAAAAATAAGTAAGCACAAACATATCTTAATATTTCATGACCTAAACTTTCAAGGGCCTGGAATTAAAGATAGGCATGTAACCAGAGATGTATGGAAAAAATATTTATCACAGCTTCAGATCTATAACAGTAAACATTCTTTTTCCTGGGAGTCTATCTTTGGACTGCTGGGATACATTGGTTACTGGGCTGGATATGGTAACTGATAATGTCTCTACCAAACCTTCTTAGGAAGACATTTCACTGAGGCCTCCTCTGGTGACCTTGAGACAGGGTTTCTCTGGCTAGGTCTGGATGCCCTGGAACTTACTTTGTAGACCAGGCTAGCCTCAAAGTTGGAGATTCTACCTGTCTCTGCCTCCCAAGTTCTGGGGTTAAAGGCATGTGCCACCACTGCCTGGCCTCACTGAAGACCTTTTATATGTTTCTTTGCTTCTGGATTTTTCTTCCAAGTTTCCTAGAGGCTTGATGACCAAGGTTTGACAAGCATATCTCTTACTTTTTTTTTTTTAAGCCAAATAACCTATAAATGGGATTGTTTCTTGTGAGTAGATCACACTGCTTTTTGTTGTCTTTTGAACCTTTTTGCAGGCATTGTTTATTGGGTACATACCATGCATGACTTTATTACAGGACCAAACAAAAAATATAAATTTGACATCTGCAGAGTTGACTTCTGCTACCTACAGACGTTTCCATTCCAGAGTAAATGCCTTTCCTGTGCTGACTCTGGACTGAGAACGAGAATGAGATTAAGGATGCTCATGCATCCCGGTGCAAGCAATTTTAGGACTGACGTCAGCAGAGCCCTCTATGTCAGGGGCTCGGAATAGTCTCTGGTCCACAATATCAAATGCCACATGTGCTTCTAAAACTTATTTCCGAACCCAAAACATTGAGCTTCTTTCCCAATTTTGAGAATGATCGTATTCACTCAAAATCAGTTTTTCCCAGTTTAGAAGGGAAGCATTCTTAAGTTTAAATACCACATAGTGATCATTTCCAACCAGAAACACATTTGGACTTTGGTAAGCCTAGGCCCGAGTTATAATATTTCTCATTTGGAATGACTTTCTTTTTTCATAGCAATAAGCTAAGTATTTCTGCCTTATTGCATTTTTCATTCCCGTATGGTTTCAGTCAATACACTATCATTATCAGACTAAAGACTTTTACATACAACTGAATTTCAAACTTATAAAATACATATTGAACTATTTGAAAATTGGTATTTAAAAAGTGGGTAGAATCTAATGTGTGCTTCACTTCTTTGGTCATTTTGCACAGAGATTTACATAAAATTCTCATTTAATGTGTATCTCCTTTCTCTTCTGGAAATTTTAGTAATTCAAACTGTATACACAAAGTGATAAGTGTCTTCAAATATAATGAAAATATTGGATTATACAAATATAAATGAACAAAACACTACTGCTGGATGATCTGCTGTTATCATGTCTACGAGAAAGAAACAAGGCATTTGTGATGAACACACATACACACATGCATACATACACACACATGTTTTTAAATAGACATTTCTTTTCTTCCATGCAAAATGTCAGGCATAAAGCATCGGTGTCTGTGACGTCACCCCAGATCACAGGGTGCCTGCTGTAGGACCAGCTTCCATATCTACATCACTTTGACCAGTCCTAACCTAAACAGAGTATGGCAAAATGTATTCTTTTGTGAGCATAGAGTAAATTTACGGTGCTGTTTCAATGTGGGAATGAGAGGAAGGACTGGAAAATAAACTACCTGAAGTGGTGAGCCATTTCCAATCCTAGATGAAGTTTTCTTTCTTTCTCCTTTCTTCCTTCCTTCTATCCTTCCTTCCTTCCTCCCTCTCTCCTTTCTTCCCTCCTTCCCTCTTTCTTTCCCTTCCTTCCTTGAGACTGAGTCTTAAGAGTTGTGGATATATCTCAGAGCAACTTCAAAATTGTAGTACGAATAGGCTACTACGTTTGATTTGCAGCAACACTGAGTAAGTAAGTTAAGTGAGTGCCTAGGGATTGCTCTATTGCCCAGGCTGAAACCTTGGTCTCAGGTTATTTTCTTACCTCAGATTCTCAAATAACTGGGACCACAGATGCATGTCATCTCCTTCCTTTTTTCCTTCCTTCCTTCCTTCCTTCCTTCCTTCCTTCCTTCCTTCCTTCCTTCCTCCCTCCCTCCCTCCCTTCCTCCTTCTTTCCCTCCCTCCTTTTCTCCCTCCATTCCTTCTTTCTTTCCTTCCTTCCTTCCTATACCTGACAGGTCTCTGTCTACTATCTTAGGTTCTAATACAGCTCAATTACTTTCTCTTCCCATTTAAGATGTTGCGTCATCTTCTGTCTGTTTTTTAAAAAATCTTTTAAACATTTCTTCCTTAGTCTAAAATGATGCCTTTCCTTATTTCCACACTCATAAACACATATTCTTTATTTACTTATTCCCAGTTTAAAATAAAATTGCATTATAACTGCTGCTGCTTTGTCAGCTGCCCCTCCACAATAAAATGCCAAAGACATGCCTAGCCAGCTTTACAAAGTCATTAATGAGCCAAGTGTAGTGGTGCACACCTTTAATCCTAGCACTCAGGAGGCAGAGGGAAGTGGATCTCTGCTTGGAGCCTGGTCTACAAAGTTCCAGTAGTTCAGCCAAGGCTGTTACAAATCCCTGTCTCAAGAAAAAGAAAGAAAAAGAAAGAAATTTATTAAAGAAATCTAAAGCATATCCCCTTCTGTTTCTAGCCGTTTTCACATGGTATATTTGTCTAACATGTAGCATGGAAGAGAAGTTTATTTTCTTTGCATTTAAGCAGTTATACTCAGGGGACACGACACTGAATCTCTCATAGAGAAATTTGGCAGTACAAAGAGGCATATTTGGATTGTCTTGTCTGGGGGAACGATGTGGCAGGTAGAAACCGGGAATGATGCCAAACATCCAGAGCACAAGGATCAGCTCACCATGCCAGAGTTATGTGACCAAAATATCAATTTTAACCAAGAATACCAAATACCTAAGTTTGTAATACATAGTTATCAATTACGTTGTTTTGTTGTCTTCATGTGGGGATCATGAGTAGGACAGCAGAGAATATTCTGGCACTTATCTCTTAGCTTGCCTGTGTGTGCATTCACTTCATGGTAGACAGGGTTAAAATGGGGGCATATTCAACTTCACAAAACTACAGTTTTGCCTTATAAATGATTGTGGTGTGCCAGTGAGATGGCTCAGCAGGTAAAGGTGCTTGTTGTTACAAGCTTGGTGACCAGAGTTCAGCCACTAGAACCACATAAGGGTAGAAGGTGAGAACAGAGTCAACAGGGTTGACCATTATTAATCTCTATATGAGTGTTTCCATGGTATATGTTCTATATTCTCCATATTCTCATAAATGCTTGAAATTGTCTTAAAAAATGTAAACCATTTTATAGGTTTAGAGCATCCAATTTCAATTTGAACTTGTAGTTTCTTGATGACTAATGAGATTATGACCATTCCTCATGCCTATGACTATTTGGGTAACATTGGGGTACTATTGGGGCCATTTGTTGCTTTTTGCACAAGATTATTTGCATTTCTTCTCATTTTTATATGTATGAAGTCACTCAAACAATGCAGGAAATGAAAAGTAGACTATAAGCCATCCTCACAGTACCCGCTTTTCCATTGTGTCTTGTGTTTGCCTTGGTGGGCATCTCCATCTCTACAGACGTTCTTTTCTTTCCTGTTGGTTGTCACTGGACAGTTTCACACTTCAGATGGTCTGAATTACTATCCACCGTGCATTCATTTCATTTATGGAGCTGGAACATTTCTTGCTGTTTCAATGGGGATTACTGGGATCTTCTGTGTATCTATGGAAATCTTCATGCCTCTTATACTCTTGAAGAAGTTTTGCTTGAAGTTCAGTTCTTTGGTCCTTTCTTTCAACCTTCTGAATATTCTGGTCATTGATCTTTGGTCCCATAATTATTTTAAGGTTCCCTGGCATGTAATTGATCTATCTGCCTTACTCCTTTCAAGACTTCCTCCTCGCCTTTTGAAAGTTTGATTAAAGTATGACCTCAGATGGGACTGTGGAATTCTTCTCAGTTGAGATATTTGGTGATCATATTGATGTGCCATATCAAATTGGAGAGGATTTTACACTTTTCTCTCTTCATATATTCATTTCTATTCTTTCTTTATCATTTTCATTTTGGAACTCCTACAATGTGCACACTGTGCACCTTGTCCTCTTCATATATTCATTTCCATTCTTTATCATTTTCATTTTTGAAATTCCTACAATGTACATATTGTGTACCTTCCCTTCTCCCACTTGATGGTATCTTACAAGTTTCTTGGGTTCTGCTTATCTCTTTATTTTTATGGAACCCTTTTAAATTCTGTTCTTCAATCAATAATTTCTATCATCTTGTCTTCAAGATTACTAATCCTTTTCTTTCCCTGAACAAATCCACTTTAGAAACCCTCTAGCTTTTTTTTCTTTATTTTTTTTTTCCAGTTTGGCCATTGCACTTCTTAACTTCTGATCCTCCCTCCTCCTTCCCCCCCATCGTTCTTCTTTCCCTATTTTCTCTTCTCTCTCACTCCCTTCTCCACCTTCCCCTGCCCTTCCCATCTTGCAGCTATCCTCCTTCTCCCCCTCCTCCCCCTTTCTCTTTATTCTTCTTTCATGTTTTCTCCCTCTCACCTGATAGCTCTATTTTGTTCATAAACATGTTCCTGGCTTCTTCCCATTTTCTATTAGTTCTCCATCTTAAGACAGCAATTTCAAAGTTTTTGTTTAATAAATATGCTGTCAGGTCTCTGTAGCAGGTCTTTTGGTTTTCACTGTTGAGAAGGACCAGAGTGTTTTATTTCTTTGTATTTGGCATTTTCCCCCCTTTTTTTCTTTTTTGAAAAGCAGACTTTGAGATCTATTAATATGTTCACTCTGAGAAATCACATTCTTCTCCTTCTCTGGAGTTTGTAGTTGCTTGTTAATGTTTTTGCTTGCAGCCTTTGTTTGATTTATTTTAGTGTTGTTGACTGTCTCTGTGGCAAAGATCAGCCAGAAGTATAAATTTAACATATTTTCAGGTATTTTCTGAGCCTTTCCCTGGGAATATATAGTCTCTTTCTAATTTTTCTTACATTTACAGTTTCCTTTGAATGCCCCAGTTTTTAATATCTGACTCCCAAAAGAGAGGCAAAGAAAGAGAGAAATAAAGACGCTACAAGGAGTGCTGGCCCTTTAAATCTCTAGGAAGCCCCTTACAAGTCTGTTTAGTCAGAGGGGGAATTTAGCATCCACTAGTACCTACTTGCCTGCTTTGATTTCAGTGTCTAGAGCACAAATATCCTAGGGTAGGGTGCAATAGACTTCCTTATTAATCTAGATTGCTGAATTGAATATGTTACTATATGTGCCTAGGAGACTCTCAGTTTCTGAGGATATGGGAGAAAAATCTCCTTTAGGCCAGGAGACATGTGTGCAGTCTTTTCTGTGCTCTTCTTTATTCTATCCATTTCCCACATAAACGAGCACCCAGATAACCTCCATGTCAAACTCAAGGTGGAAATGGTTGTTGTGCACCAGAAGTGTCATTAGATACACATCTTTGCTTTTCAGGAATGCCTGCTATTTTCAAACATTTTTAGATGGTTTAGGAGGCTTGAACCTCGTGCTATTTGTCCTTTAGTATTACTTTGTTTTAACTTCTGGTACCACTTAGCCTGCTCATTATCTCTATGCTGTAGCCTTATCATTTTTTGCTACAATTGTAAAGTCCTTACATCTTCAGACAGGCACACGGTCCTGCTGAGTTAGCAGGTGAAAGAACTCAGCTATTTAAAGCTGGGCCTGGTGGTGCTTGCAAGTAATCACAGCACAAGGGGAAGCCGAGGCAGAGGATGGCTACAAATCACAGGTAAATTTGAGCCATATAGAATTCAGAGATGCTCAACCGAACCCTGCCGTAGAAAATAAAAGCAACAAAATAACTCAAGCATTTAGAAATTTGCCAAATAGGAAAGAGACTTTCTAAGTCCTATTATGAGGAATGAATTCCCAGGATCTGAGAATGAACAAGAAGGGTGGGCATGGTGGCATATTCTATAAATTTGGAGAAGAGAAATAATTTCAGAACCATACATAGAATTCTGGGAGAAAAAGTAATATATCTTCTGGTACCCATTTCAATGAATTCTAGTCACCTAATAGCACTGTACACGATATTCAAGCTTTTTCTAAATGTAGATGATACTCAGCATGAGCCTATAAATCATTGCATTAGCCTTTTGAAGCTCAGCACGAGTACAATATTTTTCTCCAAATTAGTTAATACTTAAGGCAAAGATGCCAATGATGTGCAATTCTCTGCTGGGTTGATTTTAGAGACAATTTGTAGACCACCCCGAAATACTCATTCTTTTTAACCAGTGGCCAGGAACCAGAATAGAATCTCAGAAGCAGTTTGTCTCCTCCTTTTGAGGTGCCTGCCATCAGGTGAGGATATAAACCCTGTGCACAGAGGACATCAGTGAAACACAGCTCAGAGATGGAGGCGACATTCTGTTTGTGACCATGCTACTTTTTCTGGCCCAATTATTCATCTGCTCGGGTAAACAGCGTTACAGGTACTCAGATCGGCAGAAATGCACAGTGGCATCCAGGTTTGACCCAGGAGCCAGACAAGCTGAGTAGAGACCAGGGGTTTGAGGCCAGCCTATGCTATCAAGTGAAGAAATTTTCTTTCTAAGAAACAAAATAAAACAACAACCAAGAACGGAACTCCTTGTACATATTTAGTGTCCTTTTGCTGAAGGTATTGAATGGAAGATGTAGGTGTGTCTGTACAAAACGTTTGCATAATGGCTCAAACATGGACAGTATTAAATGTCTGCTGAAGCCAAATAAGCACAGAGAGCATGAGAAAAGGTGCTGGGGAGATTCCTCAGTGGTACACTGACTGCACACATATGAGGACCAGAGTTCAGCTTCCCATTATTGATACAGGGTGGACATGGTGGCCTGGAACAACCCCAGGGTGCAGGGAAGGATGACAGGGATTTCCCAGAGCAGGCCAAATAGGTAAATCAGCCAAATTGGTAGCTTTTAGGTTCAAGTGAGAAACCCTGACATAATATATAAGGTAGAGAGTGACAGAGGAAGACACACATGAACCTGTTGTCTTTCACTTCTGTGTGCATACATGTACCTGCACATATTGTATGTCCACACTCATGCAGATATGCATGCCCACAAACCAAAAAAACAAAAAACAAAAAACAAAAAACCCCACATATATACACAGAACCAAAAGCCTGGAACTGAGGAGAGTGTCGTGTGTGAGGCCGTTGGGTTAACCCAGCAGGTCCCTCACCTCATGTGGAACTTCTTTCTCAGTCTTGGCTCTTCATGCCGGTGGGCTTTGGCCTTCACTTCTCCACTTAATTCATCATTTATACATGGTTCTTGGAGAGTGAATCAGGCTGGGCTAATAAATTTTTACTTCCATGCATCTATTCTCTTTGGAACAAAGCATTGTTCCCAAATGCTTTATTTGCCTGAAGGTAGGGCAGTGACCTTAGGGCAAAATGGAGAGAAGACTATAGAAACTGTGTGTGTCCCACAGACAACAGAATGATTGCCGAGGGATGGATTCTTACTTCCAGAGATGTGGGGCCATTGTTCTTGTAAGAAATAAAACAATGTAACTCAAGCCTCCAACACACCATGTAGGACAAAAATAGCTATGAACATGGGCTGACACAAGATGGTAATTTTACTTAAAATATCAAAAGGGTCTATTCTTTGTAATTTCTTTTTTGCAACTCATAGTTCTTGAGCATAAACTTTGTACCTGATAATGTTGTGTCTCAAGGTCAAGAGCCTGAATGGACTCTCCTGTAGATCACATGGAGATCTGATATTCCTGGTCTTACTCCATATCAAGTGTATGGCTAAGCACACAATTTTATTAAGTGATAGAACTCATATCATAAATATATTTCTATGATTCCCTTAAATTTCCAAGACCAGAGTAACATGGAACCTTCAGTAATTTCATGTAACTAATCTTTACAGAGTATGGCCTCCACATTTAACCCTTTCTGTACTCTGATATTAAAAATTCCCTAAGTCTGATTTCTTTTGCTATTTTCTAATTGCTGGATACCACACAGATGTGTAACCTTGTTTTAGTTTCTTGAACACACTGCTCTTTCTTTCTGTTTTCTTAGTTCTTGAATGCAATTGCCCACTCTAGGCTGAACCTAGGTCATGTTGTACTGAGGGACTTTTAAATACCATGGTTGGTTATTGCATTTGGGGCAGTTTATAGCTCAAGTTTATATCTCAAGATTGTCTCTGAATCATGTTTCTTGCTCAATTGCTATTATTTTTGGATGTTGAAGGTTTATTTTTATCATTTTAATTCTCTCTGTGTATGTGGTTATGCATGTACGCATGGTGGCCAGAAGTGTTGGGTCTCTTGGAGCTGGTGGGATGGGTAGTAGTGAGCTGTGTGACATGGAAAAGCAGTTTTGTGCTTTTAACTCCTGAGCCTTCTCTTCAGTCCACTCTAGCTCAATTATTGAAATAAAACGAAGGATCACACCACAAACAGAAAAACCCAATAACATCTTTTAGTTTACACATAAAAAATTATGTACATTTATACTTACTAAAATTTTGCTCAGGGGAAAGATCCCTGACATATGTAAACTCTAGTTTCATTGAGGGACAAAAATGGTATTTTAAATTTAGTAACTGTTTTTCCAGTACCCTACCTAGAATGATGGAAAAGGCACTGTATCAATACATTTTCTCTTGCATTTTAAAAGGTTGTACTCAACAGGGTATGGTTGTGTGTGCCCACAGTCCACATGCCTCTGGAGACTGAGGCAGGGGATCACTTGGCTCAGGAGTCCTAGGCCAACATTAGCAACTTAACAAGGGAATCTTCCCCAACCAAATAGCATTTTCTACTAACCTGTGCTCAAAAAGCAAGAGCCAGATGATTATCTGCATTGTGTACAGGATAACTCAATCTATCAGAGGCACATAGGCAATGCACACCACCGTATGGAAAGTTTACACTGGCTCTTTCTGCCACTGGTTTTACTCAGTGGTAAAGAGAACTCTCCCAAATGTTGCTAAGCACAGTATGAATCCTTGTAAAGTAAGGGTGGAACATGTCTGCCATCTGACCCAGCACTTAGGGCTGCTCAGACACCTGTGGATTTAACAGTTTAGATGTCTACAAGGACCTGTGTTGGAGTTTTCATTTGTAGAGCCCAAATGAAATGAATTACTGCCATGGGCAGTCTGCTTTTTCCCCCAGTCCTGTCAGCTGTTTCTACCACAAGAAGAGTCCAAGATATAAGGATGAACTCTTTAAGGAATTAGATTTCACAACTTAAAGACACACACACACACACATACACACACACACACACACACACACACACACACACACACACCTTGTGCAATGTTGATCAAACAAACACCCTTTGAATTTCACTCCTAAAATTAGTTTTGCAAAAGTCAGAAGGATGGCAGATTTAACTCTCGTGTTCTATGAGTCTCCGCAAGGAGCACCCAACCAGTACCCATCAGGGGAGGAGAGCTGCTTTCCTTCCACGGGAGACATACAGCTTAGCGTATGGAAGCTGGTACTTCTGGAAACTTATACCCTTTCTAAATGATCAAGTATAGCCACAGATTTGTCCTGATTAAGTCTACCACGTTTGCTCTCATCTGAGGATTTGTTCATCTTTTCAAGCCACGGATGCCGTTAGAGAGAGGAAGCTCAAGGCTCAGACACTTCCAAACGATCTCGTCTTATCATGGGTAAGTACGTGCCGTCTGTTTCCCTGTGCCTTTTAATGAGTTTGTGAGAAAAAAAAACAGGTTTGAAAATGCCTTGTTTAAGCTCAAGCTTCAACATGAGAAATAACCTGCTCCACAGCTCTCTCGGTTCTAGAACTACTCATGCTTTGACTGTCAGCGTGAGGAAATGTGGGTGAGACGTCACTGCCTGGCTCATTGCTTTGTTTACACAACAGTGAATCTGTGTTACAATCACTCATGGTAAAGAGTATTCCTGTGCATCTTAGAGGTTTGTGTACTGCTATGAATAGCCCTATTGTAGTAGTTTCTTAGAGGATTGACTCATATGAACACTGTCTTTTTGCTTGGCCTTGCCTCTCTCTTTCTTTCATGCCTCCCTCCTTCTGTTTCCTTCCTTCTCTGTTTCTTTCCCTCACTTCCTTTCTTATTTCTTGACAGGTTCTTGTGTGTTCCAGGATAAGATATTTTAAATGAAGTTAAGGTGACATATCCTACATTTCTATGTGCTTGCTAAAAATTGTTTTCTGTATAATGAAAGTATAATGTATAAATTTAATGTATATATAAAATAGAAACATGAGGACATATATCATTAAGGAATAAGGCATAAAATAATAATTTATAGGAAAGAATTATTTACAACATGTCTTTAATTAGATGTCTGCCTATTATCTGTTGTGTTCACAAATAGTAGGGATATATTCATGTCATAATGTATTGAGGATTGGATACTTTTATTATTGTTCATTTATTTTTCAATCACAGTGCTAGGGATTAAACCCCAAGGCTCTGCCTATGCTGGGGAAGTACTCTATCACTAAGTTTCACCCTCAGCTGTTATTTTAATAGTTTTCTAATTTTAAATCATACTTGTATAATTTATAAGCATTGATAATAATGAAAGTGCAGATTAAAAGTAAAGGCAACACATTTAGTTAATTCCTCCAAGGTGAAGTTGAGTTCATGGTCTTGTATAACATTTATATTTCAGCATTTTGGTTTCAACCTCAGAATTATACAAGTAAGATGAGGTTTATGTGGTCACTGACCTTGCTTTGTAATAGTCTGGATTGCAGGTTTAGGATAAAAAGTACAATAGTGATCGCATATTCTTTAAGAAAATGCACTTGGATGATAAATAAAATAGACATATTTTAAAGAACATACTGGACCACTGTAATGAATCTTTTATTTGCAAATTTTCAAGAAGTATATGGTGACTTATTTAAAACCCCTAAAAGAGATGCTACAGCTTATAGTTTGTTTTTGCTTCTCCTCCTCCTCCTTCTTCTCCTCCTCCTCTTCTTTTTCTCCTCCTCCCCCTCTTCTTCTCCTCCTTCTCCTTTTTCCTCTTCCTCCTTGCCTTCCTTCTTCTAGTGTTGGGAACTTGTGCTTGCTAGGCAATTTCTCTACCACTTAGATAAATCCTCAAGTCTTCTAATCTGTTTTCTACCAGAATTAACCAGGATCTGCTTCTACTGACCCAAGTCATTAGTCAGTGTAGGCATAGCACAGCTAGCTTAGTAAAGAAACAGAGTGGCTGACTGGTGGGGCTTGTATTTGACCTTGTTCAGGTAGTCTGTTCTGACTGAAATGGAGATCAGCCGTGCACAAGAGCCCAGAACAGCAGTTGTGAACACAGTATGTCTGGAGTCATCAACAGAACATACAGATCTGGGCGGGAAAGTCCTAAGGATATGTTAGTAATTGGCTTGAAAAAAAATGGGAGGTGCGTGAGATTGGAAAGAGAGGGCTGAGTATTTAGGAAGAGACGGAGTCAGGAACAGGTGGACCAGGATCGTCACTGATAATAACCCCAAAGCAGCTGGATGTAATCTGAGGTTTGCCTAGTGTTTCCGACCCTCCTTATAAACCAGCCCATACGGTAAATGGGGCCCGAAGTGGGTTAGGGAACATTGTAACCTCATTCCACCTTATTTAGCTATGTGCCAGGGATCTCAGCAGGTAGTTCAATTAACTTCCACTAGTTAAATGGGATGAAAATGAGGTTACCCAGATTGACAAAACTCGGGGCTGTTCCCCCTCCAAATCAGGAGGGGCTAGGCTCTGGATGGCAGTTCTAGCTAGTGAGGCCCCAGGCAGTTACAGGTCTGAACTGAACAGGAGCTTTGGAGCTCAGGGCCAGAGACAGGAAAGTGACGTGGAATAGATGGTCACTGTAGTAACGAGGATGCCAAAGGCTCCTGGCATGCGTCCCCTTTTTCTCTCTTCCCACATGGGTGCAGGACCTTGATGGAGAAAACCTTCCCGTGTGACTTCATTTTATATCTGACAGAATATGAACAGTTTTCTTTTTGGAAAGACTGGATTTTGGGAGATTATTTTCCTATCGATGATGGTGTTTCTGAGCTTAGAAATCTCACTTAATTCCACTGTTATTTACAAAATAATGTTCCAGAATCTGCAGCTACTTTAATATGTTTAAATGTTCACTAAATGGGAATATTTTTTTAAAAAACATCACTTAATGAACAACTGTGTTTGGAGGTAGGCAAAATTCAAATTATGTTTCTTTAATTTATATCTATTTTCAATTTCAGCAAGTGATTTTATGGGTAATGGCTACTTTTAACAGATAAAGGAATGACATAAAAGTTGAAATATGCAGCTTGCCTTTTTCTGCCTCAGTTTCCCCATCCACAAAAGATGTTTAATTTTAAAAGTAAGCAAGTGGTGGTTAATTTTGACTGTCAGCTTGGGGCAGTCTAAGATTTCCTTGGAAAAGGATCTCATCAGGGATTTTCTAGATGAGGTTGTACATAGGCTTGTCTGTGGGAGACATTATATTAATTATGATAATTGAGGTGGGGAAACATGACTAGTATGGGTGACACACCCAGGCAGGAAGGGGGCCCTGACATGTAAGAATAGCATTAGCAAGCTGAGCCTAACCATGTATTCATTCATTCCTTTGTCTCTTACCCGGATGGGCTGTGCCTATCTACCTCAAGTTCCTGCCAAGCTGACTTCTCCACAATGATTGAGTGTAATGTGGAATTTTGAGTTAAAATAAACTCTTTCTTCCCTAACTTTCTTTTATCAGATAATGTGTTACCAGAGCGGCAGGAAATGGAACTTGGACGAGGTATCAGACTCTATTGTTCTGAAGAAGCAGAGATGAATTGACAGAATGGCTTTGTAGTTGTGCAATAAATGTTAGCTATTTCTATTTTATTTTTATGGAGATAATGATAATGAAGCAAGTAGAGATTTTTAAAAAAATACTATGTCTGGACTGCAATGCTCTTTATATCAAGGCCATATAATAAAGAGTGTGTATGTTTCCCATTAAATAAAAGCAACCCTTTTTTTTCATGATGGTCTTTGCTTTATAGTGTGTGTGTGTGTGTATGTATGTGTGTGTGCGCACGCACCTGTGTGTGTGTATTATTTTTTCTGCCTGTAGTCCCTGTACTTTGGAAGATGGGGCAGGAAGGTCATGAGTCTGAGGCTAGCTTAGGCTATGCAGTGAGATCAACTCATAAAATAGATAAAATAAATCCCATCTGTGTTCTACAGAGGGAAAATAGGCTTGCATGTTCTGAAATTAAGATTTTTAATGTGAGATGCTACTAACTCACAAAAGTCATGGAGACAACAACAGATGGTACATAACCGGCCAGCAGAATGTTTGTGATGGATCTGGGAATGCATGTAAACTCCGTTCTTTTGCCATAAAGAGTATTTCCTATGTTAACTACTTGAACCATTGTCTTATCTCCTCTTTATAATGTTCCAGTGAGTTTGTCAGGACTTGTATATTTCATAAATGATGACCCTATTCTTTGTATGGTGTGGTTCCTTTAGCCCAAGGAACCGCAGTTAATAATTCCAGGTTAGGGCCTGGTGCCTCCTGTTGCTGTGAGTGGCTGCTTATTGTTTTCAGATGTTGGTCCAAGGTGGCTTGGCCTGACGTTGTGTGGCAGAGGCCAGGCTGAGACCTGCATCTTCCACCCTAGTGTTTGATAGAATCTGTCTACACTGTCTTTTATAATATTATTGGTTTTAAAATGACTAACACTAATAATGCTAACTTTACAGTTGTGTGAAATGAATATAGTATAAAAATGAAGCATTTTTGAATTCTGATTATGCTAATTTATTTAAACATACTGCATACATAAAGAGAATCTTGGGGTTCTACTTTGCAAGTACAAGTACTATATTAATTAAAGTAAAATAATTTTTAAGGAAGTAGTATTAATTTGACTTATGTAATTCTTTGTCTCTAAAATGTTGTCTGAACTCTGCCAATAACTGGGGACAAGCACTAAGTACATGTTAGTAAGTGCACTACAAGGTACATTAAAATATTATTTTGGAGGGGATGAATATGAACAAAGTACAAAATGTGTGAAAAATAAGTATATAACAAGTGCTAATGGTTCAGTCTGTATAGAAGAACAGGAGAGCCTTGAAGTCTGCTGTGAAGCTCACTGTGCGGAGCTGAACCATGGCATTCGTATGTAACTGAGAGAGAAGTGCAATAAGACAGAAAACATTCAGTAGCTTCTAACTTTTGTTTCATTGAAATAAGGGGGAAAAACATACTTCAGATAAATGCATGCAGATGCCAGTAGTATTTTCCTGACTTGCACCAATCACAAAGAAAAAGGTGGGCGGGGGGAGCTCAAAGCAATCAGTACCAGTTCTGTGCCACAGCAAAGTGATGGCCACAGAGCGTCTCCCTCCCCGAGGATATCACAAAGGGGAATTTGAGCCCTGCTGCTATTAATGATGACTACAAAGCGTCGCCAACCAAACGCACTGACCATATTCACTGCGAACTGCTTAAGGCTTAAACACCAGGGACTCGAAACAGACTGTTCTTATCCCCTTTTCCAAACAGAGATTTAAGTATACAATGCCAGGGCCGGCTCACAGCTGCACTTAAAGAGCCACAAGTCTCCAGAAGCTGCAAGGAAATGGAACAGAGCCTGGTTCAAGCTCGCGGTGTCATCTTGTTCCAGCCGGGTGACAACAGGATGCGACTGATGAGGTGTCCATTGAAGTGAATGGACAATCTCACTGTAGTGGAGGCCAACGGCACCTGCAGAAGTAGATAGAGCCCTGGGTGCATGGCCCAGCCTGTCCAGAACTGGGGTCTCTTATCTCTGCCTTACCTTCTAGTTTTCTCCTATTATAGGTTTTGTTGGAGATGGTGCCTCCTCCTGCCTCTCGTCCTTATTCTGCAGAGGAATAATTTTTACATGATATGTGGAAGGTTGAACACAGGCCCTTGGGAAAGGTGTGGGGTGTGTTTTGTTTTTTGTTTATTAAGACAAAAGATTAAAGTATTTGTTAAAATAAATAGATACAGAATACAAAACAGAAATCCTCAAACATGACTGATATTCTCTGGTCTGAAGGACAATGCCAGGTTGTTCCATTTATGTTTCCCACATTGGACTTTGACTGAACCCCATGAGACGCTGCTGCACCCAGGACTGCTATCTAAACTGATATCTAACTGAAATGATATCTAAAAATATCCCAACAAGGTTCTGGTTCTAGTGGTTTTTCAAAATAGAGAGTACAACATGACCTAAGCAGGTTACTTCATTAAAAATGAACTCCCCACTTCCTACATAGAGTAACATTTCAAGAGCTATGTCTTCATGGCTTTATCACATATGAGCAAGGCCCTGATGGAGCAGGGAGTGTATCTCAGAAGGAGACCTGTGTTTGCTCCTCTTTGCACAGAAATAGCCCTTCATGCTTTCATTAGAATGGCTGCGCCATGGTGATCTTTATGTTGTATAAGTGCTTCTCTATCCAAAAGAAGTCATGTGTTGCCACAGAACTGTGTCTTTGCAATTTATATCGATACTTTTTTTTTGACAAATTGAGTTAAGATGTAGGTTCATGTAATTTTAGTCCCCTGTAGAAACTGAGGAATCCACACCCAGCCTCCCTACACTTGTGCATTTTTCTTCAGATTGACATAAGAGTGGTCCAGACTTTTCTGGCATGTCAGTAGCAGTCCTGGTTTCAACACGATATTAATTCCTCAGCATTACCCTTTTTTCTTCTGTAAAATGTGCATGAATGTTTACCTCAGGGAACTGTGTTACATGATATGATTGGGCAACACAATAACACAATGCATGGTAGGTACACCCCATGGCATAGAGGTGGGTGGGTCTGTGATGATCAACCAATCTGGAGAAAGAATAGAAAAGCAAGAATTTGGACAGACAAGGTGGATTTTAATTTGGAATAGGTTTCGCCTAAGCAAATGTGAGACTCACTAGAATATTTCCATGGGAATTCCAGAACAAAGCCCAATCATAATTAAAAGACATGCAATTAGGTAGCTCAATTTGGGTGTTCTTAGTCTAATCTATGCGATTGACAAGATTCTTTACATCAGAACTCTGGAACAAGAAGGTTGACATTAGTCTGAAAGAAAATCTAGTTACTGATGAAGGAGAATCCGTTCTCTCTAGGGACAAGATTCCTAATAGGTTTTCCAATCCCAAGTGGTCAGCCTTAAATATATATGTACAGCAGCAATACTAAATGGACTTAGGATGTTATAGATATATACATGTGTATATACATCTAACAGAAATACTTCAAAAAGGAGGGGTCATAAATTTTAAGAGAAAATAAAGGGAAGACACGGGAGGAGTTGGTGGGGAGAGAGGAAGGGATGAAAATAATGTAAATATAGTACTTCTGGATGAAATTATCAAAAAATTTAAAAAAAAATCAAAACGAAAAAGGAAAAAAGACAATGCATAGCCATATCAGAAGGGGCTGAAGAGGAGTTTGAGAATTGTGACTGACCACTCCACAAGAAGCAGTGGAATGACAATATGAGGTGTCACCAGGAGAGACAGGCAGACTATATTGACTGGACTTGACAGGATCTAGAATCATCTAGGAGACAGCTTTGGGCATGTCTATGTTAAAAGTATTTCTAGATTAGGTTAACTGAGGAGATGAGGAAAGACCTAGGGGTCTAAGATTGCCCGTAAAGGAGAAAGAACACTGAGCATGAACACTGTTTAATATCTGCTTCCTGAGTGCTCTTGCAATGTGACCAGCTGCCTCCCACTCTTGCTACTACTCCAGCAACACAGACTCCCCCCAAGGAACTCTTCCATCTTAAGTTTCTGTGGTCAGGTATATTGTTGTGTCAATGAAGGAAATATTCAGTCCAGAAAGCCAACAGTGAGCAATGTTTAATGAGGCATTTTAAGGTAGATGGTGAGTTTCTTTTAAATAGCTACTTTGTGAGAGTTCCGTGGAAGAGAATGCAGTCCATTACGAGGTAGGGACAAGCTGGTTGGAAAGGATGGTGACAGGGACATATGCACATGCAGCTTTATCCCTAGAGAGAGTGTTGAGTAAGAGGAAGAAGAGGAGAAGGGGTCTTATGAAGAGGTCAGGTGGATGGGTTCACCATAGGGGAAGGGAAGAACATATCCTCAGTGGTCATGACTCGTGCTTTTCTTTTTGGAGCATGGGAGAATATTTACTTCATATACATATATGTATATGTAAATACATATTTCTGGTAAATATCCTATGCTTTATTTTTCTTACTTCTTAAAATGACCCAGCCACTGTGCTGACAGTTTAGTCTGGATCTTAGAAGTCTAAATGGAGACATCAAAGATGTGGTCTGTTTTGCAAAACTCCATATTTTTTCTTGCTTTCTTCTTCCAGTGTATGAGGTTTCAAGCTATGCCTTTGCTTTAGATATCTAATATGAAGGGTTTCCTCCTCTGGAGAAAGACTCAGAGGAGACCCAGCTCCTGAACATTGCTATTGATGGGATTCTTTCACATTTAGGAATTTCTGCCTCCTCTGAGCACATGCAGATTTTCTTCACATAACAGAGAAACTTAGCCCCCAAACAGAAACAAAAGCACATGGGCTCGTGTGCCTGGTTCCTCTGCCTTCACCAGTGGCAGTGACATGCTTCTTCCTCCCAGGTTGTGACAGCCTCAATCTTTTTTCTGAGCACATACCCTTGGAAAGCCACTACTGGGTCAAGGTGACATTTGAGAGCAATTTTTCATTCTTACCATTGTTCTTTTTCTACCATTTCTCTCACATTTGCTTAGACCTTTACTCCTTATGACTTTTAAGTCTTCTGTACATTGGAGCCCATCTGCTCCCTCTAAACAACACTCCTATTTCTGAGAAGTCCTTGATTGTACTTTCAGAAGATGGGGGAATCCACCAATCTCTTATAGTTAGTTGTACCATTCTTTCTCCAGCCTCCATCTAATGGTAGAAGATTGGCAACCAAAACTGACCTAACCTTGAAACAAATGAACAAATAAAAAGCTAAAGATGCTAAATTCCATTTCATAAAACATTCTAAAATATACATGCATGCTCGTAAAATCTCGAGAAAACAGCTCATCTATGTTACTTGGAGACTGATTGGTATCTCTGAGCAACAGGCATGAGGCAGCGAAGAAAGAGGAAGAGCTGGGAGGACTCATCTTAAACTGAGATGGTCAGCTGTGAAGAAGAAGCTGACTAGGCACACATCATTTTGGCCAAATTCACATCTGGTAATGACCAATGCCACCTTGTATTTTGAAAGCAACAGAGACTTATGCTGTGAGTATCATTTTAAAAGTATTTGGGCAGGAATTTTTTTTTAATCTAGATGCTTAACATTTTTTCTTATCCCCAGTTTTACAGAATAGCAACTGATGTCAGCAAGCTCTAGCAAATGAAAGGAACAGAAAGGGAATGCTGTAGCAGTCTACACGAAGAACTGGACTGCCCCTGATTGCTTTTAGGCCTTGGCTTCAGTGCAGGGGCACTTACTACCCACCAAGGCATTTTCTCAGCAAAGGTTAGAAGGCACACAGATGGTAGCTTGTAGCTTTGTGAGAATGACAATCTTTCTTGCTGTTACTTGAATTTACATAAAGTAACGATGCAAAGCACTCATCATGCTCCAAACTCAATCTCAAACAAAATGACCAGTAATTGAAACAACAAAGGTAATTGGCCACGGATGATAGAAGAAATTTCACTCTAAGGAGCTTACCGACTGGAAAAGATTCAATAACTCCAAAGCACAGGAAATATTTTAGGCACCACAAGCCCTCGTTTGAGTCTATCGTCAAGGAGAATATAAGAGTCCTTGATTGCCGAGTCTCATGCAGGGCTTTGACTAGACTCTGTAATTTCTGAAATGGACAGCATTTGTGAAAATGATCCACCACGCTGCCCTCACCTGCCAAGCACTGTGCTCAAGACAGAGCACAGACATCGCTCTCCACACCACCTGTGTCTAGTTTACTGCACTTGTTAGACTTCATGGAGACAAAAGGGATCTTTTTTCCCCTCTCTCTCCAAGTATTATTTTCAGCTAGATTGCGTCAGATTCATTCACTAAACAAGTATTTATTGACTGGCTATTATGGGCTAGGTAATATTTTCGGCCCTTTAGGGCATGGGTTAAAATAAAACTAAAGAGATGAACCTTTTTAGTAGTGAGACAGGCAAACATAATTGCTTTCTTTTTCCCTGTCCCTAGACTCAGGCGTATTCCATGGTTTACCTAGTAAAGTTGTCATTTTGTCCTTCTATTAGAACATTCTATGGAGCCCAAATTAAAATATTTCTTTCTCATCCAAATAAAAGCTTTCTCTGTCCCGATCAAGTCTGCCATAGCAGGAGTCCCACATTAAAGATGGCACACACTCTCTTCCTTCTAATTCTCTGCTCTGCCTGCACAGCCTCTTCTTCAAGCTCCCTCATGATTTTTTTTTTCCAAATGCCAAGATGACCAGGTCAAATTATTCTCAGTGTTCTCTTGTGGGAATAACTTCCATCAGTAAGGGAATTCCCTAAGGAGCTTAACAGCCCCATGGATGTCTGCGTTGTGTGAGTACCCACCTCTCCTCAGCTATGCATCTACATCTGAGCAAATTGTTCACTTTTGAGCTTTAGCTCGGCATGTAATGTAAAAACAAACACACGCATCCTTTGCCCAATGGAAGGAAGGTTCCAAGATTCTACCCACGAAGCTGTATTTTTCTTTTGAAAAGCGTGTTTTCATTCTCTAGATTCACAGTCTTAAACTAGAGTTGTGTATGGTGTAAGAGTCAAGGAATCATTTTAGCTATCTCCGAGCCATCTCTTGAGGCTGGTGTAGACATCGGTGTTTCTTGGGACTGTCATTCAAGATGTACACAGTTTGCTGATAAGCATGTTTCAAAAGAACAAACAAAACAGGCTGCAGTAGCCTTGGTTTGCAGGCATGCTCCTGGGAAGGGCCTTTATCAGTGGACTTTGACCTATCACAGTAGCATCCCCAACCAGGTCAAAGTTAATATCTAACAACTTTATTATCAAATAAGCATATTTACAAGCTTCCCAAGGAAGGATTAACTCTTCACAAATTGCTGTGATCCTGAGGAATTCATAGTAATGTATAAGTGTGCCTTGTGTGGGGCAATAAAGCCCTAAGGATCATTAAATCAGAAGGACTCAGTTCTAATGTAGTCTTTCTAAGCATTTCTACCACTTCACTAAGAAAGCAGATGTGGTTCCTAAGCATTTTTAGAGGGACAGAAAGGATGTAAATGCCAAATCCTGTCTGATGCTGAGAGAGAGCTGAACTCATCTATGGACCCAAGAAGCTTCTCCTTGCCAAATGGAAATAGGGGTCATCTATAGTCTCTGATCTAGTGACATAAATTTTTCTGGAGGACTTGAACAATAAAAAAACACTTTAAATAAATGGAAAAAATTAAAACACACAGATCAGGGTGGTTTTATGAGACCTTCAAATAAAAATTGGTGTCGACACTTCTCAACACTCTCCATAAAACAGGAAAGGAAGAAACATCACCAAACGTTTTTGAAGAAGCCAGTATTTTCATGATACTAAAACCAGATAAAGACACAACAAAAATTAAACTATAGGCCAATATCTTTGCTGAACATAGATGCAAAAAAATTCTCAACAAAATACTTGCAAACCAAATTCTTGAAAACATTGAGGGACTATTCATCAATGACCAAGTTGGCTTATTTTAGGGATGCAGAGATGGTTCAATACATCCAAATAAATAAATGTGATACATCACACAAATGGTCTCAAGGTCAGAAATCACATGATCACTTTGACAGATGAAGAAAAGGCTTTTGAGAAAATCAGCAACCCTTCAGGATACACGTCCTGAAGAAACAGTAAAAGAAACATTCCTCAACATAACAAAGCCTATCTATGAAAAATCTATAATAAATATTGTATTAAGTGGAAAAATCCATTAAAATATATTCTATGTAACTAAATTCATCCAAATATTATTATGTCAATGTAGAATCATCATAAAAAGAATCAATAAGATATTCCTCATTCTTATTTTTCCATGTTCCAACTTTGGGAAACAGACATTCTTGAAGAGGTCCAGCATGTTTCAGTTTAACTGGCTAGACTTCAAATGTCTGGAGACCTTCTGTGCATCATGCTCACCATTTTGCATAGCACAGAGACCCTTCTTTCTTGAGAATGTTAAGTACTGGACCACTGCTATTCTGTCATCCTAGGCATCTCCATTAAACTGAATGAGCTCTAAAAATCATTTATATGTCTTGATATCACATCTTTCTCCATCACTTCTACCTACTGAGGACTTCTACCTCTTCTGCTCTCTCCTCCACCTCTTCCTCATCATCTATTTTTCCTCATTAGTCATCTTACACCAACTTCTCCTCCTTTTCTCTTTCTCCTTACTCTATCATTAGTTCTCCTTTTCCTGCTCCTTCATCTCCACTTACACTGACCCCTCTAGCTCACATGACAGGCAATGGTGTCCTAATAGTGAACAACATTTCTAGCATTGACTGGGAAAGAAATGAGTGGGTGCTCAATAGATCTCCTCGTCCTCAGTTCCCTTTTTCCTTCTGTCCTTTGTTTATTCCCAATTAATTCTCAATTTTCTTTTCATTCCTGAAATATTTAACATGTGAAGTTAAATTTTTAATTAAATATTGCCAACATGCAATGTGGATGGAAAAGCAAGTTAGTTCAAAACAAAACAAACAAAAACCAGAGAGGCGTCCTAAAGCTGTCTTTGGGGAGGAAATGTCCTTTCCTGCAATGTAGCAGTGCTTCTACCATTACAAGAGGTGGTGGTAACATAGGACTCTACTATGGTAAGCACTGGGAGATAGATACACTGGAGATTAACGCTTACATCCTGATCCTTGTGTTTTTCAGGTTCTCCAATTAGCCCATATGGCACTAATGAACAGAGGATTTAATGATAGAATATTGGAGCAGAAAACAAAAAAATCAAATAAAATAATTGCTGGAATTTGGAAGAAAAACATGAACCTATTCACACTTGCATATAAAATAAATATGTTTTATTTTTGTTTGACAGTTTTTGAGTTTCTTTCCTTCCTATTTTTCCTGTGAATTATGACCCCTAATTTGAAAGGAAAGAGCTGAATTTCATTTCTCAGTACAAGCACAGTGTTTTCAAATATAAGAGCTATTTAATGTTTAGAAAAAAAGTTGTAGCCTGAAGTTGGAGAGTTTCAGATCGCAGAGTAAACACCAAAGGCTCATGAACTGGAGTGGGGACAGGATTTAGTTATCTTTACCAAGATCACTAATAAACCGGCCAATATCCTGGAGGAAATTAGCTTAGAAATACTTTAGATGGTGTCTCCTTCTAAACGGCTACTGTAGCTGTGATAAGGTAAGGTGTCAGCTCTAAAGGGAAAGAAAAGATGCAGGTCCTACCCAACGTTAAGTAATAAAGATCTCATTTGCAGTTTCTGCAGCTAAAGTAACAGCAGAAGCGCAATTAGGGCAATTACATTCCGTGCATGAACACATTCTTCTCGCCACTTGCAATTTGTTTCAGGCTCAAAATCATTCTTATTCAACAATGGTTTAAATCTGCAAGAGGTGAAGCCTGTGTGAGAAGTCTGCCCCTCTCTATATAAACAGCAGCTCGTATGGTAACACCTCCTCCAAAACGAGCAAATACTAAACAATCTTACTGATTGTTTTAATTCACTTCTAAAGACTGTAATAAATGTATATTATTGTCTTATTCTTAAACAATTATTCTCTGTTCATGGTAATTTGGACTTATATCTACCATCTATGACTTGACACATTACACAGTGGGGTGAATTTTATATTCATTCATATAATATTGAGCAAATTTCTCAGAGATTTCTTAATGTTGGACAGTTTTAAAAGGAAAATGAATTATTTAACCATTGAAGAGGATACTAGAGAGCCATTAGTAAGCCTTCCAAATAAACATTGTATTGACATCTAGTGGCTACAGAGGCTGATTACCGATCTGAACTTTGAGCATATGCTTTCCGATGTTTTCCATCTCAAAATCATCTTGGAGGAAAACTAGGGAAAAAATATATCAAATACTAAGTTGCAAATCCTTTTTGTACTGGTATGCTAAAGAATAAAGATTGGGCTGGGCGGTGGTGGCACATACCTTTGATCCCAGCATTTGAGAGGCAAAGGCAGGCAGATCTCTGTGAGTTCGAGGCCAGCCTGGTCTATAAGAGCTAGTTCCAGAGCAGGCCCCAAAAGCTACAGAGAAACCCTGTCTCAAAAAACCAAACCAAACAAAACAAAACCCTTCATGGTTGCCCAAGAAATATTGATGAACCAGTCTGCCTCCATCTTAGGCTTGAAAGCCATCCTATAGTAAGACAAACTAGATACAATTTTGTTTATGGTTAAACCTGTTTCTCAAGGATTGGGCTGTGCTTTACCTGTAACCTGAACTAGAAATGGTTCTGTGCTGTTTAATCCAGGAAACAGCAACCATGCCTTTGTTTTAAAAGGTTATTATGACCATCTTATTATGACTATCTTGTTACGACCACTTTGCAAACATGCCTTTGTTTCAGTAGATCGTTATGACCAAAATGTTTTGCTTATGTTCTGCTTCTGTAACCCACTCATTTGCCTTCTAAATCCCCTACTTGGACCCCTACTCCTGCACTATAAAAGCCCTTATCTACCCTATGTCCAATAATGATCTCTTAAAGCTCACCTTTAGGGGGTTATAGCCTATGTACATGAATAAAAAAATCTTGCTTTAATTAATTTAGCCATGAATCTTCTTGCATCTGTAAGATTAACAATACAAGCAAATATCCCAGGTACTTAATGAGATTTCATAAGATTCATACATCACAGTATTATCAACCAGCATTCACAGAGGTCCTGTGTCACAAATCTGCAATTTGCTTAACAGATCTTAGTTTACTTACAACTAAAATATCATACAAATAAAATCTTCAACTGTCTTGTTTCCAATGAGGGAACTGAAAGTGAGAGACCAGGTGACTTGTTGGAGATTAGGTAACTACACAGGAATACTCTCAGAACTTGAACCTAGATTTGTCCAAATTCCCAGTCTGAACTCAGTCAATCTGATATTCTTATAAACACAGAAACAACTTTGAATGGTATTGCCTCCATTTAAAATTAACAAATAAAAATGGTTAGATTAATCATTTTTACTAGTGCACCTTTAAAAACTATAGCAAATCAATCTTGCTTTTGCCCTGGAGGAACAATTCTCTTTCTGTATTAGTGACACATAATCTTGTGACTTTCACGTGTCTTATAGTTTAGATATGCAGCAAGCCTACAGAGAAAACATGCTCCTCTGGGATATATGTTTTCCAGCTTTAAAAATCTTTGTGTATATTTCTTTTCTTGACAAATGTGTGAGAAGCTGTCAAAGAAAAGTATCATGGTAAGAAGTAAATTTTGGGCCTGGGTTCTATTACTGGCACTGTTTATAAAAACCAATAATTTATAAAGGAAATTGATAAAAACGTAATCTAGTGACCTGGCCAAAGGGATGGAAGGATGTAAAAGAAGGCTGCAGACAAGAACCTTAAGAATGTCAACAGAAACAGCTGAGTGCAGGAAAGAGCCACTGGTAAAAGGTAGTGTTTGGTGGAATGGAAATAGTGAGGGGCACCTTGAACGGACAGCAAGAGGCAGAGCGATTGGCTCTGCAGAGTCTGTTTATACAGGAAGCAAGAGTGGCAGGCAGATGGGTAACCAGTTTTATAATTGCTCTGACAGTAGGCTCTGAGTTCATACAAGCGGATGAAGAGAACAAGTATACAAATATGTGTAGTCCCACTTCTCTTCTTGGGTTTTCGGACGATTCTCACTCGGTGTAAGCTGCTTGAATCTGGGCAAAATGAGATGGGGGGATGGCAGGAGAATAAAACTTAAGGAGCACAGCATACATGCTTTTCTTCTGTTCCTTCGTCTTTTGACTATATGCATAGTGTATACATGTGTAATGGCTCACTTACATACATCGAGGTCAGGCCACAAATATAATTGTATAACATGCACATGTATTTTGTTCTTCAAAAATACAATGTATCTGCAAAGAAGAAGGGATACTTTTATATGTGTAAATGTTATGTGATGAATAAATATGTATTTGTGTGTGCGTATGGGGGGGGTGAGCGTGTATGTGAAGGCCAGAGGTTGATGTCTTCCTGTTTCACTCTTTATCTACTTTTGACATTTTTATTTGAGGCAAATTTCTCACTAGTCACAAACCTCACTGATTCAGTAAGACTAACCAGCTACCGAGATCCAGGGATTCACCTATTTCTGTCTGCAGTGCTAGCATTATAGTCCTGTGCTTCACTTTTCACACTGGTGCTGGGGACCAGAACTCGGCTTTACATGCTTACATACTGAATCACGTTTCAGCACATGTTTTTCTACAGACCGCAGTATTCCCAGTGACTGTAGAGGTTCCTGTCCTGGACCATCCCCCAGCACACTGCCGTGAGAGCCCCTTCTGCAGGCCACTCACTGATGGGAAGCATTCATCAAGCCTTGCAGTCAATCCACAGATGACTTCCATCTGGCTCGAAGGCTGGGGAAAGCCGGGTACTGAAGGATGCTTCAGAAATAGAGGGCTAGAGAAGAAATGGGCACGATCTGTCTACTTAGGAAACACAGCAATGAGGTCTTTATAATGAGCAGGAGAAGGCGTGAGAAAGCTAACGTTTTCAGACAGGGAAGCCATTAGCCGGCGCGAAGGCAGCAATGGAGAACCTGAGAACAGTCCACTCTAATGAGATAAAATCACTGAGGATCTCACCTCAGCCCTTGGTTGAAGATTGAAGAAAGTAATAGTGCTGCCTGTGGGTTTCAGATAAAGGGAAGGAAATAGCTAACATTGAAAAGGCAACTTTTGACACTCTCTTGGTCATAAGATGGTAAGAATAAATACAGGAAATCGAACGCGAGCTGAAAACTCAGGAGGTAACGGTTGGTCTTCAGTAATTTGTGGGATGGAGGAGTATAAAAGGGAAACCAGGCTGTAAGCCACAGTAACAGAAGCCCAGGGTGTGCTGACCAGATCCAGACAATGTAGAGAGGAACCATGGGCCCTGATATTAATGGCAAAATGGCTGCCATTACTTTTAACCATATGAGACAGCAGACTGGGGTTTCTTCATATCAAATTAGGCCAAATTTACAGAATTGATCTCCAAATTTTGCTGCACACAAGAATCCCCCTTAAAGAGAGAAAGAGAGAGAGAGAGAGACAAAGAGAGAGAGAGAGAAAGAAAGAGAGAGAGAGAGAGAGAGAGAGAGAGAGAGAGAGAGTGAGTTCATAGATACTAGGGTTTTTACTCCACATGGAGAAATCCTGGAAATCAGAATGTGTCCTGGGACTGAAGTCTTAGCAATTTTCTTTTCTTTTCTTCCTTTCTTCCCTTCCCTTCTTCCCTTCACTTTTCTTTCTCTCTCCTTCCCCCTCTCTCTTTCCCTTTTTTGTATTGGATGGTTCTCAGAGCATGACTCATCATGAACCGGTAGTCTACCATACCTCTAGCCCAAGCCTTAGCAACTATAGAACTCCAGACAATTCCAGCTGCAATCAAGTGTGAGAACCACAGACTGCAGGCATTGATGACCCACCCAGTGCTTCTGCTAAACTGTATCATCCACTTTCATCTATAGAGGAAATAAAAAAGCAGGTGCTGTGTGGATAGGTTTAAAAAATTAAATTATCTAGTAGTGGGTGGTGTAACTTATTAATATATTAACAACCTACACAATCCTGACACTGGACAGTATTGTATTAGGTTTTCCTCTTTGAGATGATTATGTATTATGTAAAACGGGCTGATCTGGAACTCAGTATGTAGTTGGGCTGGCCTCAAAACCATTGAGATACTCCTGCCTCAACCTCCTGAGCTGTTATGATCATAGGTCTGGGCCGCCACACACCGCTGTTCTTGCCTTCTTGCCTTCTCATTTCTCCTGAGACTTCCTTGTAGTTTATTTTTGTGATGCATAGGATTTTCCCATTCTCTCTCAGTATATTAACATACTGAGCACACAAATTACAGAACATTGTATGTCAATTGAAAAACAAAAAATGCTAGGTTGATGAAAACTGGGCATAAATTAGTCACAACATATTCAGAAATGCAGCCTGCCTCTGAGTCTCATACCGGATATGCATAGAAATAGGAGGCTGTGATTATTTCGTGCCCAGGGTATTGGATTTGTGCTAACGCCTTTTAAATATTAACAGCTCATGAAGTATCAGAAAAGCCTTCATTCAAATGTCTGAGGTGACTTCAAGTAACTCATCTTGTTCAGCTTTAACGAGTGGAGGCAGTGTTCAGTGTGTTCACAGAGAAGTTCCTTTCCCAGAAGTAGTCAAGTCTTATTAAAAAGTGGCTCAGCACATGAAAAGGATGCCTCTTATTTTTCTCCTCTGATTAGGCACGTTCAATTCTGCATAATCCCACTTTGCTTTGATGCCAAACAAGATTAAATTTTCAAATACAGTATGCTAAATTTATAATGTAAATTTAAAACAAAATTACTTATAAGAAACCAACATCAGCATCCAGGGACTAGACTGAGCTATTAGCATAATTTATACCAGTGGAGATACTCTCCTCTAATTATTCGTGGTCAATTATCAATTACTGGTCAATGCTAGAATCATTCACCATAATTATTTCCCTATGGTATCATTCGTGGATATAATGAAGTGTTCATCCCTTTGCTTTTCTTAGAAAAACAATACTTAGTGGCTTCTGTTGTTTCTGTTGTTGTTGTTAGTGATGATTTTTGTTGTTTTGTTTAATTTGGTTTTTGTTTTTTTTCTGTGAGATTTTTTTACTCGGTGAGAAAATAAAATCTAAATCGTTACCACTGAGGATTTTTCTAAGATTTTAAATCTTTAGGTCTTAAGTATCTAAAGAAAGGAGCTGACTATATCCATGGTTGGCATGAGAAATTTCTAGAAAGAACTCTTAAAAGCTTACTACTTCATATTGGTATGATTTTCTAAACTAATTCAAATTAAAAAAAAATAGGTTTTTTTTTTTTAGTTTGAAAAGGTTAATTTGCACTTTGTGTGTTCACATCTTTAATATAGATTCCTTTCTCTGTACATATGGCTCTTCTCTATTAAAATCAACCCCAAAGCCTTCAAACACCGAGCTCACATCTGAATTCCTAATGGCTCCTCCTATTGTCTCATTTCTGTTTGAACCTGTCAATCAATAGTGAAAAGTGCTAATCACTCCCAGAAACCCCAATGCTGCTCACAAAAGTACCAGTCACTGAAAAAAAATAATACCGATTGGTCATGGATGGGCAGGAAATCACATCAGGGGCCTATGGGCACAATGGGGTTTATTAAGTCTATTTTGATCAAGGCCAGTTCTCCATACATGCAAGGGTCTGGGATCTTAATTTCCAAGTCAGTGGAAATCAGCTAGGTAACTTACACTCATGAGCTAGCCTTCCTCTGAACTGCAACAGAAGTTCTTGCTAAGTTACTTCAGTTTTTTATGATAGCAACCTTTATTTTTACTCTTTATTTTTCTCCTCTTCTTTTCAAAGATAGGGGAGGGATTTAGTTGGAAACCGGTTATTTAAAGTTTTTAATTGACCCACACTGTTTCCATGCCCATTATTTTCAAACTCCATTCTTCGAAGTGAGCGAACAGCCACAAGAAAATTATTTTCCTTTAATACTCCAAGGCAGCAATACCCCTTCTCCAAGCCCTGACTGAATTTGTTTCTGAGAGGAACTTATGATGGGCATAAAGTATGGACCCCAAAGTATTGTAGCCTTGAGTCACAGAGGAATTAAGTTAAGCAATCTTATTGCACTCATTATGCAGAATGCCAAATTTCTCCCAGTCTTTTCCTTGGATTTTTTTTCAAGAAAATTTAAGCAAACAAACAAAACCCAAACCTAACTAGAATCCACATAGCTTACTTGTTTTCTTCAGGGCAGTAGCTGTGAAAGGCTGTGAGAAAGGAGAGGAAGGAAGACATTGCTGTTGCTGAAGAATGAACAGTAATTACCTTGTAGAAGTCTCCAGAGCGATCGATCACCTTTCTGGTTGGTAGGAACACGACTGGGAATATACAATAATTGATTTCTATTACTTACGTGTGTTTTCCTTCTAGCTTTCTGAAGAAGCAACTTAGTTTAATTGACTTTAATTTCAAATTATGTATTTTTATGACTCCTGGAGTTGGCTGGAATTAGAACGAATGGAGTTGCTTGTCCCATGAGCTATAGTCTCCAGAGAAAGCAGAAAGACTGTGTGCTTGGGTTCATCCACGTGTGTGTGAGAAAGAAATATGCATTTTAACTGTCACACATCTTTCATTTATTTCTGCATCTTTATTATTATTATTATTATAGTAATATGGGTAGCTGTTAGGGTCATTTTCCTTGTTTTAGAGACTCTAAGAATTTTTCACAAGGAGAAGTTGAGAAAGGCCTTATTGGCACAGGTTCAATAGAGACAAGTCTCCTCCATGCATGACAAATGGGCAGAGCAGTCAGTGGCAGGGTCACACTGAATCATCAGGCACCAGCTTGGGCCATCCCTGCTGTGATGTCACAGTCCAGTCAAGTTCCTGTGAAACTGTGAGGAACTGAATTGATCTAACCCACACCTTCAACTTGTACTTTCATCATGAAAAGGAAACGTACTTCCAAATTGCTGAGGCATCGAGGGTGACTCAGTGCACCCAGGAGATGGAGAACCTGGCACCTGAGAACATGAGCTATGCAATATTTTGCATATTACCAAATATGCAAAAAAGAGAAACAAACACAAAGAGAAAGACAGTTTTCCAGAAAGCATCACATTCCCTGGCTTCTTAGGCTTTGCTTACGTTTAGTTCTGTGCCATTTTATGCAATGAATACACGACAGATTCTTTGATCGTGGTGCCTACCACACTGTGTTACAATTACTGGTTAATTCTGCTTTCTCTCCTCACCCTGCCTTTTTATGATATAATTTTTCCTTTTAAATTTTTTGTCCGTCCTGTTTTTACGCAGGGTCTGGAACATTTTAGGTTATGGAGAATGTGTGTGGAATGAGCTGCTAATGAGGGGTTCCCTACTGGGTTGATGATATCATTCAAGCAGTCACCCAGATCTCCATTTTTCAGTGTTTAAACAAAAGTGATTAGGGGATGGTTTACTCTTCAGTACCATAAACAAAGCAAGGCCACAAAAATTACAAAAGGGAGCGAGCGTGGCCATGAAACACTGCCTCTCTGATTTCTGGGATACCAAGGACCTGTAGATACACATTGCACATTCTAGAGCTGGCTTGTACTTGGCACAAGCAATCTCTAAGGAAATTTTGAGTTTGGTATGTTATTGTATATTGTGTTTCCAAGCAAGAGATCTATTAAATTAGCAAAAATCATGTCACTAACACCAGCAGCTTAAAAGACAGAATTTTTGTGGCTCAAAAACCATTTTCTTTCTAAACACAAAACAAAATTAATGATTTAAGGAAGCAGATCTATTCAAACAAGTGAAATTATGTTAATTTATAATTTATAAAATTGTATAGAATATTATTATATTTCCTTACAGAGATAAAAATCATGTGTAATATTCCAGGCCCTAATTTCTTTTATCTTATTTGTCTATTTCCCTCACAACATAGATGCATTCTCAGAATCTAAATCTAAAATTTTAGATTTTGCAACCATCAAGGAGCTGCTATGACTGAAAAATATTTCTGTGTCATGAACGCGTCAGTACCGTGTAAACTCTGTCACTAGGGAAGAATCAGCTTGCAGGATTGAGGCTGCCACTTTAGCACTAGAAGATTTCCCCAACAATACAGGGTCTGCAGACAATGAAGCCAAGATAGGAACACTGGCCTCAGGCTGCCACTCGGACAATGCCACCAATAGCATGAGTGACATTTGATGGTGGAACATTAGGGGACTGGGACATAGTAGGCTTGCGCTTTGTCAACTATTCCTTTTCTTCTTTCTCTCCTGGTGGCTATTTGTCATTCTAAGATGACGACAGACTTCCCTTCCCCTGGACCTCTCTGAACTCTGCTGTCTTTGGACATCATGGATATTGCCAAAGAAACTATTTGCTGGGCAGTAATTGTATGCCACCCCTCACGGAAAGGTAAATGATAATGAGGGCTCTACAGAGAATAGGCAGCCTGTCAAAGGCAGAAAGAGCGGCTTTTAAGATGTACAGCCATACAAAGTGCCTTATAGACTTGTCCTGGAGTAACTGTATCAATTAACCACGCTAAAAGCCCTAACTAGGATCGGCACTGCACACAGCATGTCTACTGGTATTTTATTATCAAGTCCATTATGATGAGTTCATGTCCTAGACAAAAGGAGAACAGAAAAAGAATTCAGGCTGACAAATTAGACTTGAGATCAGTTTCATTTACATAACGACTGGAAGTTCATTAATAACGGAGTTTTAATTATTCATGCTCTTGTTCCACTAGATACAGCAGTTTCCCCCCTGCTGTGCGGGATGTCTGGATTAGCTAAAATGAACCTTAGCAAACGGATGGGCTGCCCAGAAACTTGGAGGCTTTCTCTCTTTACACTGCTGGAGCTGGCTGGGGGCAGGGAGGTGGCTTGTGTGTACAAATTGGGGCCCAGTAATGAGCAGGCAGGAGAAGAAGAAGGCAGCGCTGAATAGAGAGCCAGGATACGGGCCGGCACAGTTTCTTTGACTCTATGTTCCACGTTTGCTGAAAAGAAAGAGAAGGAAATACTGCAATTGTTATGTAGATGCGCTCCGAGAAGCCTTCATCTGAGAGGATGGTGCCTTCAATATCAGCCATTCCGAGGTTGCCCAGTGTGTTACACATCTGTGAACAAGACTGGGTGTGTGGTTCTTCATCTTTGAATATAGGATCAGGAATAGGGTTTATTTTTGCTTTGTGCACTTTTGAAAGAATCAAAAAGAAGAAGAAAGAAAAATATGATAAGCCCTGCTTTCAATTATCTAGAAAAATTCGAGAAATATGTCGAAAATAGGCTTTCATTCTCTTCTAGTGACAAAAATGGTGATATTGCTGTTCTTACTGGTAATCAACAATGACTGTAAGGATCTTTAGCCTAAAGAACTTACACTACATGTAGACACCTCCGTTCTTTGCACCCTGCCTGGGTACCAGTCTGTGAAGGAAACAGTTGAGGGCAGGTTGCTGGGGGCTTATTGCTTCTCAGGCTCTTTCGGTGTTCACACATTTTCCTATTTCAAGGGACTCATTCACAAAAAGAGAATTCCTGATAAAACAAGACCCCACCACTCTCTTCAATTTCACGGGTGACAAAGAGGAGTAGAGGGGCAGGGATGCTTTTCGATTTGGAGTCACAGGATCGCTGCAGCACCCGGTTTCCAAAGCTGTCTTTTGCAGGTGCTTGAGGAAGAGTTGTTTGTCTGAAATGACCTCACAAACGAGGGCTTAGAAACATTGAGAATAAAAAGGAAGAGAACAAAGAAAAAACCAGTTTAACAGGAGCTGGCTGAGACCCCATGCATTTTCTACATTCTCCCATTTGGCTTAAACTGCACAACGATATCATACTTATTTTATGATGACGAAAACTGAGCTGAAGAGACATCAAACTGTGGCTGGTGAAAGATGAACTCTGCCTGACATGAGGTCTCTACAGCTCCGTTTACATCTGAAGACAAGGTCTACTTACTTTCTTCTATGTAGCTCATGTACTTGTTTCCTTTTTTCGATCAACTTCTCCTCAACTTAGATAAAATTTTGGATCAAATAAATGCAAAAGCTTAGTTACTGCTGCTGCTTTTTCTCCTTTTCCTCTTCTTCATTCTCCCTTTCTTTCTCCTCCTTCTCTTCCTTCAGAATATTGGTTGGCTTATATATATTAACAGCCCTACCTGTCCTAGAACTAACTCGTGTAGACCATGTTAACCTTGAACTCACAGAGATCTGCCTGCCTCTGCTTCCCAAGTGCTGGGATTAAAGGCGTGTGCCACACCCCCTAGCTGCTTACTTACTAACTGACATAGAAAGTCATATACTTAAACAATTAGTGATGTTCTTAGAACACTTTGGGACCAAGATGCTGATGTGAACAAGGGTCATAGGAAAAATTAGCAAAAATTAGATAGTCTACTTTGCCTGATGACTTTATCCCAAATGGTCCATCTGTTGATGAGGCCAGCAGCAGCTGCCACTCCTTGTTTATTTGAGTAGACCTCTATGTGCGTATTTTGCCCTATACACAAAGAAACTTTCTCCCTTCCTCCTCCCCTTCTTTCTCTTTCTTGTCAAACTCTGTTGTCAAACTCTCAGGTCAACTTTTCTGCTTAGAAGGACTGGTGTTCGGTGGCTAGTTTTCATTTGTGTGTATGTGCGCACGTGTTTGTGTGTATACATCCATACCCAGAGCACATATGAAGGCCAGAGGACAATCTTGTGTGTTAGACTTCAGAACTTCTACTTTGATTTTTTTGAGACAGAGTCTCTCATTGGCCTCTAACTTTTAAAATGGATTCCAGGTGTCAGAACTCATGTTCTTTCTCTGCCAAGGCATGTCCTTAACTAACTGCTTTCTTAGCCCCAACTAGTTTTAATTTCAGATTTTATTTCATTCCATCACTCCTGAGCTATTTTCCCTGCTTTCCCAACCCTACCCCTATGTTCCTGCCCATTTTATAGAACTTCATGGGAGATTTGGGGCATTCAATTGTTGCTGCAAAAATGATCAAAACCTATTTATAGTATTTTACCTTTTTAATCTTTCAGAAATATACATAAGTTCAAGTGCAAAGAGGGATGAAATGCCTTAGGGGGAAAGAAAGCACATCGAAAGGATTAAATAAGATCTTTTACTCGACAGCTAGCCTGAGGAACATGCTGGACTTGAGTGCAGAGTGAAATGCAAGCAAGTTTAATGAGATGCAGGAAGACGTTGTTGGCGCAGTGATACCTCCATAATAGCCTCGGCCAACCTGAAGATGCAGTCTCAAAGGAAACGCTTCACAATCTTTGACTATTTTACATTTATTACCCATTGATGAAGTCAAGGCCGTGACTCTTCAAGCCAGGGCCATGTTCTCTCAGCCACATTCTAGCCCCAAAGATGGAACTTTTCACCAGCCATGCTGCCTAACCTCCTGATCTTAACTTGGATCAAATGATGAACTTAACAAAACCTAAATGAAGCTCTTGGTAAATTGCAACCTGTCAAATGCATCTATTAGGAATACCTGTTTTGCTGGGCATAGTGTTTTGAATTCTTGGAAGCAGAGGCAGGCAGATCTCTGAGTTCTAGGCCAGTCTAATCTATATAGTAAGTTCCCGGACAGCCAGAGCTACATAGTGAGAACCCGTTTTGAAACAAACAAACAAAAACGAATAACTGTTTTATCATTAAAAAATGAATTTTTTTATTTTGACTTTGAAAATGATTCGACTTGCGAATTTTTCTTAAAATGGCAGAGATAAAGCAGCTGTTGTAGATTTTTGTGTTTACATTTATAATTTTTTAATTTTATAAAGCAAAGGCCCCATACGGCTATGCAAATGCAATGTCCTGACCTCTCTCTAGTCATTGTTTCTGTAAATTTTGCTTCTTCAACCGAGTGACACTGAGTGTATCCACCATACTCCAGGGCAGTCCTCAAGCTCAGGAGTAGCTGGTCAATACAGAACAGATGGCTTGCCTTTTGTGTTCTCTTCTTGTTATAGTTTGGTGGGGTTTTGTTGTTTTGTTTTTGTTTTTCAGAGAGAAAGAACATAAAGTTGGGTGGGTTGGGAGAGAGAAAGTATCTGAAAGGAGTGGGGGAGTGAAAGCAATGTGATCAAAATATATTTAATGAAAAATTGTTCTTTTCTGTAACAGGGTTTCTCTGTGTAGCCTGATTGTCCTTAAAGTTACTCTGTAGAGAAGGCTGGCCTCAGACTCACAGAAACCTGCCCATCTCTGCCTCCTGAGTGCTGGGATTAAAGGCATAGGCCACCACTACCTGGCTGATTGAAAAATATTTTTAAAAATTTAAAAAGGAAATCCTTATTTGGTATGAGTCACACACAGCAAATAAAATTCTGAAACTTATGATCCCTGTCACTGATAAACTATTTCAAACCCAAGATCTTTTAAGACAAGGTCTGGAGAGTTGGTGCGGTGGGTAAGGTGCTTGCCTTGTAAGTTGAGTGCCTTGCTTTGTATTCCCAGAACTCACATCGAAAGCGGTGTTGCCCATGTCATCCCAGTGCTGGGGGCGCTAGGTTCCTGGAGCCATCATGGAAGACAATTGATGCTACTTTTGCTGCCCCCATTCACACACACACACACACACACACACACACACACACACACACACACACACACACACATACTCATGAAACAAAACAAGAATTGATATGTGGGATGACACCAAACTTCAAAGCTTCCTTCTGCAGGCAATGGAAACAACCAGCAGAACGGCAGGACTCATGGATAGACAGTCAGCAGGTAGCAGAGATATTGATACTCATCAGGGAAATGCGAATCAAAACAACAATGAGGCGCCATTTCACACCTCCTAGCCTGCCTATTATCAAAACAACAAAGACAAGTGTTGGGATGGATGTGGAGAGATTGGAATATTACAGGCTGTTGCCAGGGATGCCGAATGGTATTTACTATGGAAAGCAGTATGAGGCTTCCCTCAAAAATTAAAATTACAGTCACCATATGGCCCAGCACTGCTAGGTCAAATAGATCTGGCTAAATGAATTAAAGTTACGATGCTATAGAGAAAATAGTCTTGCTCATTGCAGCACAAGTCACAAAATGCAAAACATGCAAACAACCTGAGTGTTCAGAGACAACAGATAAAGCAAACAGAGCGAGTACACACAGTGTAAGCCATTTTACTTCTAAAATTGGAATTTTGCAACATATGACTTGGATGAACCTTGAGAATATTATATTAAATGAAACCAGCCAGTTGCACAGGGAGAAACCTTGCGTGATTCCATTTGGATGCGTTATTTAAAGCAAAACACAAGGGGTAGAGAGGAGAACGATGGCTGCCAACGTTTAGAGGAGGAAACAATGGGGCACTACCCTAAAAAAGAGGGATATTTTAGTTCTGTAAGATGAATAAATTCTAGATCTATGTTGGGTGTGACATTGTGCATATAGATAGTAATGCTACTGTCCCATAAAATGTTTATTTATTTATTTAAAGACAGGGTCTCATGTAGCTGAAGTTGGCTTCACACCCACTAGGTAGCCAAGACTCACCCTGAACTTCTGGGTCTCTGGCCATCACCTCTCAAATGCTGGGTTGCAGGCATTTGCCCCCATGCTGGATTTTATGCGGTCAAACCCAGCACCTCTTGCCTATGAGGCAAGCACTGCACTGACTGAGCCATTTCGCAGGCCCCTTCCAATGTCTTTCGTCGTAAGGAATCTTGCCACAATAGACAAAAGCATTTACTCACCATTGGCATGTTGCCATTTGCCGAATGGAACAGAGCATTTGGGTTGTATAATGGTTGATTTTATGAATTTTTTCAGCCTTGCTTAATTGTACTTTTTTCATGGATAAAAAGAAGTGATAATTCTTCTCTGATTGAGTTATTGTAAGAATTCAGGACAATACTCTACACTCAACAAAATGGCTGTATATCAGGTAGTTGTTGTTATGATCTGACTGCTTAAGAAGACCAGTTTTGTTCATTGGCATTGAATTTATAATTTGATGTTGTCAGATCCATAGAACCAAACTGGAAAGCACATGTAATTTTCTCTCACTAATGGGATCAATAAATTTCTAAGATGTAGCCTCTGTGGTGTGATGTGGGGCTTCCATGCAGTGTTGTGAGTACCTGCAATAGGCGGAAAGGGAGGAGTTGAAGCCACCAAAATAGCCACATGTCCCTTCTGATCTGTTTTATGTACAATCAGAGTATTCAAAAAACTCAGTTGGGCACGGGCACATGCTTGGTAGTTTAGGAATTTATAATCTGTGCTACATTAAAAAAAAACTTCGTTTCTAAATTTAAAAATCAACTAATTGTTCCAGAAATATATTTACTTTCCATTTGTAGATCACTTCAACAAGAAGGATAAATTTAAAATAAAAGTAAAAATATGTGCTAACCCCAGGACATATCCTATTCTATGTCAATGATTTGATTCTTGGTCAGAAACAAATTATTGTTGTTAGCATTAATGCTAATTAATGGATAAAATACTTGAATCCTTGATGATGATAGAGAATAACTAATCCTTTTTAAAACAGAAAGAAAAATTTAGGAAATATTAAGCTAGTTAGTATTCAATAACTAGCTTTCTTCCCTGGGGTATTAAGAGAGTATCCGTACCTGGGATAATGGATGTGCAAGTCATTGGTTCAATCCCAGCACCAAGTAAACTGTGTGCATAGTAGGTTCCTGCAGAGGTCAGAAAAGGGTGTCACATGCCCTGGAACTGGAGTTACAGATGGATCACCATGTGGGTGTTAAGAATTTAACCCCGGTCCTCTGCAAGAGTCACAAGTACTCTTAATAGCTAAGCAGTCTTTCTATCTCCCCAACAAACCAGGCTCTTTTTACTCTTTTTTAAATTTAATGGGGGTACTGGTGACGAATTCATTCATCATGCTATTATGACAAATACTGTACCTAATTCTTTATATTTGTTTATATTTGTTTTCTCTGATTCTCTTTGCCTGCTCTCAGAACCCTTTCTTCCCTGCTGCGTTGCCTTGTCCACCCTTGATATGAGGGTTTGTGCCAAGACTTTCTGCCTCTTGTTGTGTTTGGTTGATATCACCGGGAGGCCTACTCTTTTTTGTTTTTTTTTTCATACATTGTTTTGTTTTATTTTTTCCATTCAAAAACATAATTAAAGAAATAAAATTTTTACCTTCTTCTCCTTCTCCCGGTCCCCTCCCACTATCTCCCCACCCCTCCTCCCTCCCCCTTCTTCCTTGAAAGAGGGCATGGTGCCCTGCCCTGTTGGAAGTCCAAGGCCCACCCCCATCCCTCCCGGCCTAGGAAGGAGTGCATTCAAAAAGACTCGGTTCTCAAAAAGATAATACATGCAGAAGAGATAGGTCCTGGTGTCATTGTTGATGGGTTCTCCATCTGCCAACTTT
>PVIU01004457.1:34798-126810 GCA_004026605.1 Ondatra zibethicus | reverse complement strand
AACAGAGGAATCTAAAAAAGGCTGAAAGACACTTAAGGAAATGTTCAACATCCTTAGTCATCAGAGAAATGCAAATCAAAACAACTCTGAGATTCCATCTTACACCTATAAGAATGGCCAAGATCAAAAACACTGATGACAACTTATGCTGGAGAGGCTGTGGAGAAAAGGGAACACTTCTGCATTGCTGGTGGGAATGCAAGCTGGTACAACCCCTATGGATGTCAGTGTAGCGATTTCTCAGAAAATTAGGAAACAACCTTCCTCAAGACCCAGTAGTAGCACTTTTGGCTATATACCCAAAAGATGCTCAATCGTGCCACAAGGACATGTGCTCAACTATGTTCATAGCAGCTTTATTTGTCATAGCCAGAAACTGGAAACAACCTAAATGCCCCTCGATCGAAGGATAGATAAAAAAATATGGTACATTTACACAATGGAGTACTACATACCAGAAAAAAATAATGACAGCCTAAATTTTGCAGGAAAATGGATGGAACTAGAAAGCATTATTTTGAGTGAAGTAACCCAGACACAGAAAGACAGTTATCACCTGTACTCACTCATAGGTGATTTTTAAACATAAGGCAAAGAAAACCATCTTACAAACCACAATCCCAGAGAATTTAGACAGCAATATGGACACTAAGAGAGACCTATGTAGATATAATCTACATGAGAGGTAGAAAGTATAAAAAGACAAGATCTCCTGAATAAATTGGGAGCACGGGGACCTTGGGGGAGGGTTGAGGGAGGGAGGGGAGTAGCAGGGAGAGGAGCAGAGAAAAATTTTAAAAAATTAAAAATTAAACAAAAACAATAAAAAAATCCATAAATCAATAAATATTTGTGAATTAAGAAAATGAAAAAAAAGAATGAGGTGCTTTTAGAAATTGGACAGTCTTTACAGACTGATACCAAGCATCTCAAAAAAGAGGTCAGAACTCTGAAGGAGGTATATGAACTATTTAAGTAACAAAACTCAGTCAATGGAGGTACTTTTAGAAATGGTACAGACTGATAGTGATTTATTAAAAGGAAAAATAACTATCCACTAAGGATCATCTAGAAAAAGGAATATGGATTATGAGGTCAGGTACTGGATATACATACATTTCAATATATAGAGAGCTGGACAATGGCTATGTACTTCTCTAAATCCAAGCTTGTTGTTAAAAGGTACATTGAGAGTTTCTGTCTCATATTGGGCGCCATCTGGTATGGGGCAGAAGGAAGACTTTAGGAAAAATTTTACTTTCTCCTTGTTTATTTTGTCTATATTATATTCTTTTTATAATATATGTCTCTATGAATAATGTTTAAGTTTTCCATGATGAAAATTAGATTTTCCTATAGATCCTTTTTCTACAGTAATCTTTGAAGTTTCCAGGAAGAAGATGGGGCCCCATAGCAACAACTCTGCCTGGTTGAGATGACATTATGATGCTGATAGTGCTACTATAAGACTGGACTTTTGGGTACCAGCTGCTGAAATGGTACACCTTCTCATGATGTCCTGGACAGAACTCCAAATAAGAATTTTAGGAAAAAAAACCTATCAACTATTGAAATCATTTGCAACTATACTAGATGGCAATTTTGAAACTTAACCACCACTTTACTTTTGCAAGATCCCATTAAGAGAACATCACCCCCATGACAGCAGGAAGCAATTCTAGAGAACAGTGGCCCCCTATTCCAAAAAAGTTTGTCCTTAGGTTTGGGAAAACCATTAAGGGGTTGTTGATTATTGCTTGTATTAGATACAGAGTTGGGGTAAAAACTATGTTTGTCTTTAAAAAACAAGGGATAACAATAGTGGGTAATAAAGTAAATACTTGTGAGCTATTATTTATGGATAATTTACATTAGTCTATTTTTTGTATATTGATATAAGTTCAAATTATATTTATTACTTCTGTTTACAATATTTGTATACTTATGCAAAGTTATTCTGTCAGATTGTGTGTGTATATATATATATATATATATATATATATGCTTCTACCTCTGTTTAGGACATTTTGTATATTGATACAACTTTTAGGATATATTTTCATATTGCATTATATATTACTCCTACCTCTGATCAAGATACTTATACATTGTTTACATTTGAGGTCATTGTCCTAATTTGTTGCACATTTGTTTACAGATTATTTACTATTCTGATATGAAGTTTTAGTCTTTAAGTTACACAGGTAATAAATATTATAGGTCAATAGTTGTTCATGTTTGTTATACATACAGTCAGATCAATTAGGTTCCTTAGATAAATAGAGACTGTATTCTGTCTAGCTAGGTAATCTTCAATCACTTCAAGGATCTGTAGAACATGGCATTTAAATAACTTAGGGTTCTGTTGACATGAGACATGACTGCTCTTGACAGCACCCATCTACTCCTGAGAGAGTGTTGAACACCAAAGACACTCCACTTGGAATTTGCTCTCTTATTTGTCCCATTGGCCTTTGGGCAAGAAACTGCCCATACCTCAACCATTGACAAAGTACATGGTACCCAGAAATGTAAAAGTATAACACAAGGAAAAAGACTTTCAAATCTTGCCAACAGGGTAAGATGGTTCTGAAAAGTTTCCTGCCTCTAAAAATAGTCTGTCAGTTACACTAGGCCTTAGTCAAAGTTGGTTACTTCAACATTGCAAATGAGTCTTTGGGTGATTACTCAGGTAGCCAATTGTCTCTGTCATATATTCCTTATTTTGGAAGCTGTTTAATTGTACTTCCTGCCTGCTCAAGTAATATTATATCCATTCTCAAGCCTTCAATGGGGTTGAAGATTAGCTAGTCATAGTTACTGTCCTTTTATGATCTATCCAAGCAATTTCCAATATATAAGACTTAGACTGCTTAGGATAGAATATTTATTAATACATTTATCAAACATTCCTTGCTTAATATTGTTTATGCTGGCTGTAATTCTAATCTTATACTTACTAGTGTATATAGTTTTATATTGGGTTGGGAACTTTCTTATTTAAACAAAAGGGTGAGATGCTGTGGGAGCACATTACACTCCTTCAGCCAAAAGCCATTAAGATACCAGCCCACTTGGGCATGGTCTCTTATACTGTAAATGCAGCTGTAAAGCATATGCTTGCTCTCTTGCTTCTGGCTCTCTTTTCTGGCTACTGGATTTGGTTGCTGTTCCCTCTTTCAGCAGAAGATTTTGATCTGTGAGTCTGCCCCTAAATAAATAACCCTCTATTATTCTCAATTCTGAGCTAGTGTGGGATTTCTTTTAAGTGTCTATTTTCAATTACCTTAGACATTTTGGGCACAATGTTGGTAGGCAACTAATATGGACAGGAAAATGAAAATTGAAGAATATCTGTCATAAAGGTAGCAATAAATTCAATGAATGAAAAGCATATAATCCAGTACTGAGTTGAGAAGACACTATTACCTGTGTGATGTTCAATTCCCTTTGTACATATTACACCAAAAGGTTTCTAATAAGGCTCAAAGAAGATAACATTAATAAAATGTTTTATAAACTTCAAAATGACACAAAGATCAGAGACACTGTTTAATCTTTACATCTTAAATATTTTGATTGTATACCCAATAAAAATTATTTGAATGCAGAGCTCCAGTGAGTTTACATTTACTGACACATAATAATGTATTACTCAACTAGCATCATTTACATAATTAAATATATAAGAAAGTAAACTAAAATAAAGCATGCTTTAAAACTTGATTTTTAAAGTTTTTTCATTGTGAGCCCATCATGATGCCAAATGTCTTTAATTCCAGCACTTGGGAGGCAAAGGCAGGAGGATCTCTTTGAGTTTTAGACTAGCCTGGTACATATAGCAAGATATATACCACAGTAGCCATGACTACATAATAGAGAAACCCTGTTACAAATTCTTCAATGCATTTTATATTATTGTATACAATATAATGTTACATGAGTAAATTTTCATACAGCATATAATGAAGTAGAAGACATCTCCCATAACCTCTTTATTCAGCCCTATACTCCTCTCAGCGTCCTCAGTATTATTCTCTACAACTTTCCTTCTGTGCTCATGTATATACATACATCATTTTAAGATTTATGTAAAATCAAGGAAGCACAAGTTGAGAGAAAACAAACAGTATTTAACTTTCTGGGATGGGCTTGATTTTCTTAACAAGAAATTCCAGGTGAATCAGTTCTCAAAAAAATAACATTAGCATCATTATTTTTTATAGATGAATAAAACTACACTCTGAATATGTACCAGGTTTTCTTTACACAGTCCTTTCATGCTAGGTATCAGGGTTACTCCTTTAACCTTATTACTGTGAACTATGCTATTGTATGGAGGCTGCTTGTTTGTTTCTGACTGCTCAGCCCTAAAATTATCACACACAAACTATATTAATTAAATTACTGATTGGCCCATTAGCTCTTGCTTCTTATTGGCTCACTCTTAAATCTTAATTTAACCCATTTCTATTAATCTGCATATTGCTACATGGCTGTGGCTTACAAGGTAAAGTTCCACATAGCTCCAGGCAGGCTACATGACTTCTCTCTAACTGTGCCTCCTTTCTCCCAGAATTTAGTTTAGTTTTCGCCACCTAGCTCTGTTACCATATAGCTCTGCTATAGATCCAAAGCATTTCCTTTATTAACCAATGATATTCACAGCATACAGAAGGGAATCTTACATCACCTCCTCTTTTCTGTTTAAATAAAGAGGAAAGTTTTAACTTTAACATAGTAAAATTACATATAACAAAACAGGTATCAAGCAAGAATTACATTTACAATATTTATATCTACTTTATTTTTTATCAAAACTAAGGAAAACTATAACTATAAATTCTTTGACTTCATCAAAGATCACAGAAGGATATATTACCTAAGTAAACAGGAAGTACATTTTAAGTAACTTTCAAAACTCTAGAATTGACAGAGACATCTCACTGCCTCTCCAGGTCACCAAAGTTTTTCCGTATCATTGGGGCATTCCTCTTTAGCCTACAGGCCCACAATATCCAACAGATTTTTCCATGATGCAGGAAATTTCAGATAGTTCCACATATATTGGCAGTTTGTCAGTCACTTTTTTCTGTGTCCTCCAGAATGCCTAGCAGACTCTTTTATGAAACAGGAATCCCAAAGGATGGTCTCACCTTTAGGCAAGTTTAACAATCATTTTTTCTGCAGGTCCTGCAGGTCCAGTTTATCAAGCAGTTTCTTGCCCAAACACCTAACAAACTCCATAAGTTGCCTGTTTGACGTCCAATAAGTTCTTGAAGTAGATTGGTGCTGCCAAGAGCAGATGAGTCTCACTGTCATAAAAGTCTTAAGCTCTTAAAAACATTTTAAATGCTATATTCTGAAGGTCTCTGAAAGATTTAAAGAATACCTATCTAACTGAAATATATCTCTATATATAAAGAAAAGCTAACTAACATGACTACAAGCTTGACTATTATAGATGATTATCTACTAACCTATATTTATACATTATATTCTTAAATGAGCTACACAAACACAATACCGTAGCCAAGAGCAGAAATATGTATATATACAGTATAACAAAATTGACCTTAAATTTGTATCAATAAACCAAGATCCATACCAATGCAAAGTATCCATCTCTATAGCATATCCCTTTTAAATGTAAACAAACACTTATAAACAATACTTGGGAATATGGGAACATTGACATACAAATAACTCTGTGCTAAGATGACTTATAGTCCTACAACAAAACAGTATACTTGGATCAGGTAGTGAATCCAGTGCAGTGTTTTTAGGACCCTCCATTTCAATTCACATAATGATTCAAACAGTTTATATTCCCAGAGGTAGTATTTTAGGAGTTGCCTTTTGTGGACATCCTTCTCATCATTTTTGATTATTTCTTGTATTAAATGACTACAATTATAACAATGCATTTTTAATTCACACTTTTACAAAGGGTAGAGTGGATGAACATTTTTTCATGTTTCCCAGCCTTTTGCAATTCAACCTTTGTGAACTGTTTGTTCATTAGTCTATCTACAAACTAGTTGTTTAATCTCTTACTTAGTTTTTCTTGCTGTTGTTATTGTTTTATTTCCTTGTTTGTTTTAGTATCTTCTAGAAATTTATCCATTATCAGATGTATAGAGATATTAAATTTCTCTTCAATGCCAGAGACTGTCTCTTCACTCAATTGTTACCTTTGCACAAGCATTTAATTTCATGAAAGCCAGTTATGAAATGTTATCATTATTTTATGATAAACTGGAGTGACATTGAGAAAGGTCCTGCCTATTGTCTGTATCTTGAAGTTTTTCCCCTAATTATTCATCTAAAAGATTTAGAGTTTCACATCTCCAAATAAGGGTTTTTGTTCATTTGAGGTTACTTTTTGTATATGCTAGGATGTACAAGTCTCATTTAATTTTTTTACATAGTTTTAGATATCTAGTTCAGTCAGGACCATTTGCAAAAATGGCTGCCTGTCATCCAATGTATATTTTAGGCTTTTTTTTTGTCAAAATTCTTATGGTTGTAGCTGTGTAGGCTTTGTGTATTGTTTGGTTGCTCTAGTCTATTCCATGACTAAATCTATTTTTTGTGGGTACCGTGATAGTTTTGCAGCTGTGGTTCTATATTATATGATGAAATCAGACAAGACAATCCTTCAGCATTGTTCTTTTGCTCAGATTTGCTCTGACTAGCCAGTGTTTCCATATGAATTTTATCATTGTTTTTTAATTTCTGTAAAAAGTAGCATTTTTCACTCAGTGTATAAACTGCTTTTATAAATATAACCAATTTCACAATGCTAATTTTTCCATGAGCATTGGAAGGTACTCTAATCATCTCATATGCTTTACATTCTTTTTTTAATTTTCATAGAAGGGAGGTTTTTCACTTGGTAGCACAGGCTTATTCTGAGATGATATTTTGTTTTGGTTTTTTATGTTTGGTTAGTTGGCTTGAGTTTTGAGGCTTTGTGCATAGGTTTCTGTGATTACTTTCTCAGGAAATCTGTTATCCAAACAAATAGGAAAGCTATTGATTTTTGTATGTTAAATTTGTATCCTTTCACACTGCTCAATGTATTTACTACCAGACTCAAGTGTTTTCCATACCCTAGATTCTCTTATATATAGAAACATATCTTCTGCAAATAAGATACTTAGATGTTTTCCTTTTTAACTTGCACTCCTTTTATTTTGTTTGTTTTTGTTGTTATAGCTAAGATTTCAAGCATTAAATTGAGAAGGGTTAGAAAAATGGACAACTTTGCTTGTTTCTAATTTTAGTCAAAATGCTATGAGATTCACTTCTATCTATTACAATGTTGTTCATAGGCTTGTCATATATAGCTTTTGTACTATTAATATATGTTCCTTCTATTCCTATCACTGGGGGGTTTTTTCATGAAGAGATGCTAGACTTTGTGAAAAGCCTTTTCTGTATCTATCAAGATTAACATGTAATGTCTGCTTCTGAGTTCATTTCTGAGAAATATTACAGTTAGGGTTTTCCCTGCATCTCTGGAAATGATGTTAACTTGATCATTATGAATGAGTGTCTAATATGTTTTTAAATTTACTTTCAACCTGAGAACTTTTTTCACTTATGTTCTTTAGAAAGACTTATCCTTAGTTTTTGTTGTTATAGTTTTATTAAAAACTGTTTGGTGAATTCTATTCTTTTTTACTGACTATCTTGAGAAGCACTGATGTTTGTGCTAAATTGTCGATAAGATTTCAGCAGTGAATCCATCTGGATCTGAATTATGTTAAGTTAGAGAATTTATTTTAATTACTACTTCAATATTCTTGCTTCTTACAGATATGTTTGAAGTGTTTATCTTACCTTGCTTTAATTTTGGCAGGTCATATGAATATAGAGATACATCCATTTGTTTTAGATTTTCCAATTTAATGAAATTAAAATTTTCAAGGTCTTTCTGAATGACTGAAATTCATTAAATTTTGTTGTAATGTCTCTTTTCTCATGTAGTTTTATTAATTTGCATCTGTGCTTTCCTTTGGTTAGTTTCATTAAGGGTTTGTTGTTCTCATTTATGTTTACAATGAATCAAATTTCTTTCATTGATTCTCTAAATTTTTTAAATATCCATTTCATTTATTTTTCTGTATTGTTCTTAATTATTTCTTTCTCTCAACAGACTTTAGGCTTGTCTTGGTTTTGTCCTTCCAACATCCTAAGGTACACAGCTCCAAGAAATTGACTGGTGTGATGATTGAGTGAAGAAAAGACAATTAGATGCACAGAATATATTGGTTTGTAGGGACTGGCATCTCTGATGAAGAAGCCATAGTACTGGGAAAGCTCCATGTGTTTATAACATATCATATAGTTCTCCTTCTGTTCCCCAAATACAATCTTTAAACCTCATTCCCAACTCTGCAGCCAAACACCTGCTGCAGCTCCCCTTCCCCTCTACTCCTCTCTTCAGTAGATCTCACAGATCATCTCCTACAACCTTCTTTCCCCAACCCATTGCTTTGTCCTATCCTTCAATTCTAGCAGGCACTCCCTGTGGACTGGAAGGTCAACTTTTTGAGGGACACAGGTAGGCTAACTGCAAAATCTCATCTCTTCCTCCATTCCTTGAAATCCAGTTCTCCAGTCCCATCCCTAGCTCCTCAGCAGACCTTCTGCTGTGGCCTCTCAGCACACTCTGATCACATTCCCAGGGATCTAACTGAGCAGATACTGATGGAACACTTTGCTTTCTTCCCTATCAGAAATTACCTCCATAACCATCCCTCTGCCAGTCCATCTGCATTCTTAAAGTCAGCTATCAATACACAAAACACATTTTATCTACAAACCCCAGTAGCCACACCTATCAGAAACCCAGAAAAATTTCCTACCAGGCAATACAGATACATCACACACTCCTAAGAAACAAAGTAAAAACAGAAACTAAGGAATGAAATACCCATCCAAAAAAGATAACACCACATAGAATTACAATCTTCACAATACCAGGACACCCAGATGCCAACATACAAAACAAAAGCATCCAGGGCAATATGCTTCCCTATGAGTTCAGCACCCCTATTGCAGAAGGCCCTATTATTTTAAGCACAGATTAAAAACTTTAAAACAGCTTTTATGAATATGATAATGGTCTTTAATGAGGAAACAAATACATCCCTTAAAGAAATGTATGAAAGCACAAACAAATAGTAGAAGGAAATGAGTAAAATTTATCAAGACAGTTTGATGGTAGTGGCACATACCCTTAGTCCCAGCACTTGGGAGGCAGAGATAGAGGGAACTCTGTTAGTTCAAGGACACCTTGGGCTACATGTGATTGAATATGTCTAAAAGAGAACAGAGTTCACACAAGGGTGATTCCAGCACTTGGACTCACTCTGTTTAATCCCAGGACTAGGGAGGTCAAGACAGGAGTAATATGGCTAGGAGGAGAAAGGAATATAAGGCAGATGGAAAAAGGAACTCAGTGCAATCTGAGGTTTGATAGAGACAGTTGCAGTCTGATGTTTGATGCAGACAGCTGCAGTCTGATGTTTGGTGGAGACAGCTGTAGGCTGAGGTTTGTGGAGACAGATGGAATCTGGAAATGCAGTCTGAGAACAAGATCTCATCCTTTTGGTCTGAACATTGGTAGGCTATGACTCCTCCTTCCCTCTTCTGCCTCCCCATTTCCTTTCCTGGCCCGTCCTCCCAGTGTCAACCTCTAATCTTCATTTGCACTCACAGGTAAGTGCATGATTTCCATGTACTCACATACCCATACACCACACATACACACAAATATCACATACATAGGCACACCACAGACACCTCACACACACATACACATGCGATAGACACATATCTGTAGTATGAGGTGAGCGGGCTGTATTCCTGGCGCCCAGCACCCAGCCACCCAGCTAGCTTAACCCCTGAAATAATTAAACAGAAATACATACACATATGTACCACACCATACACACAGCACAAATACGCATCAAACATATACATAACACATACATATTCACTCCACATATACAACATACATGCATATATATACCACAGAAACACATACTACATACAAACACTTATCCAACACTGAGACAAACCAAAAAACACAACATACACACATTATACACACATATACACACCTCACATACTCCCCCACCACCTTTTTCTTTTACACCTTTTCATTTTCTCCTTCCTTTCCTTTCTTCCTACCTTCTCTTATCCTTCTTTTATACTCCTCTTTCTCTCCTTCTGCTCATTCTTATCTGTGTTTTCATTATTTTCTGTAAGTAACTGTTGCCTTCTGAACACTGTAATCCATATTTTCCTTTTATAGTGTTATAATAATACATAATAATGTGGCATAATAAAAGACCCCTTAATATCCTTTTGAAGACACAACTAAGATACACTGAAGGATTCTTAATATTCCACCATTTTTTAATTAAAACTGTCTTAAGATCTATAAATCTTTAGGAAGTGATCAAACCCAGGGACTGTGCGATCTTACTTTTCCATTGTTCATAAATTTAATCATCTATAAATTTAATAAAATAACTCTTCAAACATTGAATCAATTTTTTTACAATGAGGCTAGTAAGGGAACAGGATTCAGTTTGGCTCCTAGTAAGACAAACTCAAAATGACCACAACTTAGATGATACAGGTAAATTGTTCACTAGTTAAAAAAACTCTAGAGACAAGCAAGAAAAGTTATGGCATTTATGGTGACTCAAGGACCCATTCTCCTGCCTTTCTACTCTACTATCCTTACATAAGAGACATCTTCAGAATTACTTCATTTTTACAAGATGACAGCAGTAGAAAAAGATTTTCATTCATGCCTCCTATTTCAGCTAATTCTTTTCAATAAATCACACTCCATGACTTTACTCCTAAAACAAAAATTAAATAAGTTCCAATTTCTAATATGCCTCTGCTATTAAATAAGTATAAATTCTTTAAGCCTTGGTTCCTGCTAATAGGAACACATATCCCAATTATTTCTGCATATTTATAAAATTAAATATGTATAAGAATATAATAAATACACTTTAAAAATTATATAATATAAATACTTAATAGTACTAGAATTATTTTTGAAAACTTCAGTATTATATCTTCCACAAGATCTAACATCATTTAGAAATAAAATAAAAATAAAAAATTGTGCACATGAAATTCAGTCACAACTTCAAGAGAACCCAAAATACAAAAGAAAAAAGAAATCTAATTTAATTTAAAGTCAATTATACAGCCTTACATTGTTTGAAGAAAACAGGACTATATTACTACAAAACAAATTCTTTTCTAGTCAATTTCTGGAAACATACCTAGGGAGCAACTAAAGAGGAAAGAAACAAAAAGGGACTAGAAGTACACCAGTTGTGGATTCCCAAGAGAGCACATTGAGAAAGTATGGTGGGGCAGAGGAGTCTGTTTGTCCTCTGACTTCCACAGGCATATACACAAAAGTAAATATATACACCCACATGCAAAGAAATAAAAGGAAAAGAAACTTGTCAGGGTCCACTGCTAGCCCGGACCATAAATTATTTCTCTTGACCAGACCCCAACTTAAAATATCTCTCTGGACTGGCATGGAGACACGGAAATAAATACACAACTCACATGGCTTTATTGGGAGGGAGATTCTCAGTGATCCCTCATGAAGTCCTTAGTTCGCATTCTGAAGAATTCCTCCTGCTTTGTTCTCCAAACAGTCTTTGTACCAAAACTTAACTGAGGGGAAATAAATTAGCATTCTGTTTCCTAGGTAACCAGGTGAATGGCTTTTAGTCACGTCCACCACTACCTGTGTGCTCTGTATGCTAGCTGGCAAGTAGGCTTGAATCAGCATCTCTATCAGGCAACCTCCAAATTACAAAGAAAGGAGCAAAACAACATTCTGACTCTTTGTTAGAGCAGTGACAGCCTGTCTGGAAGGCTACATGACCACCTCAGGTGGGGTCTATGGCTTTAGAGCATGGCTGCCACACCATAGAGAAATATGGTCCTACAGAAGCTAAATAATACTCTTTACTTGTCTCAATACAACTCGTTCTCTGTATTTGAAGGTATGCATGACATGACTGACTAAAGTTTAAAATTGCTTCCAATTAAAAAAAGATCTGTGTGCTTGTGTTTCTGTGTATGTGTTTGTGTGTGTATGTATGTGTATTGCCTCCTTTTATCATGTAGGTTAGAAGTCATCAGGCTTGTAGGCTAGACCTGTCACCTCACTTCCCAAATTCAAATTCTTTGATATGCTGGGTGGTGGTGGTACACACCTTTAATCCCAGCATTCAGGAGGCAGAGACAAGTGGATTTCTGTGAGCTCAAGGCCAGCATAATGTACAGAGTGAATTCCAGTACAGGTTTCAATGTTACAGAGAAACCCTGTCTTGAAAAGAAAAGAAATTATTGAGATGCAAACATATAAGAAAGAAATTAAAACAATACAATTGCCTTGAAAAAGAAAAACATTTTGCTTCTCAGTTCTCAGTAAAATGAAAGTTTGCCAGAAAATACTGAGAATAAATAAAATGATAAAACATACTCAAAGATAATCAGTCTCCTCAGTATCTGAGGACTAAAGCAAATGTTATTTGAATCTGAATTATTATTTCTGTTTTAAAGTTTGGATTTTTCTACCTTAATGTGCATTAGGTCTATTGTGACTCAACAAAAGTCATATTTATACAGCGATATGAACACACACAAGAAGTAAATCTGTGTTCACAGCTTTAGTTAACATAATGGGTGAGTTTATTTTATCAATAACTATAATGATAGTGAAAATAAATTATAATTGCCCTACATTGATCATTACACTGCAGAGTGGTTATGTGATCCAGTAGCCAGTAGCAGTCCTTCAACAGAATATATAGATGGCATTTCCTTACTGCTATTCTCCCATTAATATATGGAGGGAGGAAGGAACTCAGTCTTGCACTTATTGTTGGGAAGTATTTCAACTCTGTAGATTATATTGTGACAGGCAATTATTCAGCAAATACATTTTTAAGAGTACTTAAGAGAAGTATGGAAGCAAAACCTAAGAAGTACATTTATAATTTACATGACAGAAATTAAGCAACAGACTAACATGTGATATTAATAAGAAACAACCAAAGTCTGCTTTAATATAATAGAATCATTATGGGAGATTTTCTGCTATAACAGTTCTTTGAATGCAAATTTGATCAAAGGAGGAAAAACATTTTTCATATTCAGTATCAACACTTACCTCACCCTTTCAATGAAATATTAGTGAACAAAAAAATTGACTGTGTTAAGTATTTTCATTTCTAAATTAAAAATATCCATTGTACTTTTTCTAATGAATGCAGACAGATGTTTTAGTAGTGAAATATAGGAAGTGGCACACACAGTCAAGAATGCTAACCTAAATAATTAGGTTGTTTATTTGGTTCATAACACTTTCTTATTTCAGCAAATCTAATAAATGGAATACACAGTCAAGGATTTGTTACCACAAAACGTTGCCAGCTATTTATACATTGGGTAAAGATATAACCTGAACTAATTTAGAGAACCTTGGGACTGTGAGAACCAAGATTTAATTAAACCTTAACTTTGAAGGGATTCAGTTTTCCCAAAAAAAGTCACCTTGACACTGGTTCCAGAAATGTGTAGCAATAGCAGAATTTGAACAGATACCCTAAAAATAGTTGTTTAAGGAGCTAGGGAGCAGAGTCATAAAATTTAACAAGGTCCAGATGTCCCTAGGGGACATCCTGCCCTTCAAGGTACCTTGCTACTTATTAATGGCTCTTTGTTAGGGTTTTTGTGCCCCCAAACTGACCAATGGTTTCTGAAACTCCTTTACCCTAAGCCCTCCTTACCTAGCACCATGACAACAGGACATAAACTCCCCTGATTACAGCATTTCTCTCCTTTCCTGGGCTCAGGGCTGTGCTTCACTCACCCACTGTGTTGGCATGCTGGAGGGGTAATCCAAAATCCAATTTGACTATGAAATATCCTCTTGTGCTTTACATTGGAATCCCATTCCATGGAGGTTCTATTTGGGGGATAATTAACTTGGGCATAACAGGATTTAGCTCTCCTTACCAAGAGTCAACTTTGTTGGTGTTAGGCTTCCTTAGCCTCCTTATTCCCCAGGGAAAGGTGAGTGTGCTATCCCTCCATTCCACAGCCCCACAATGCAGGAAAATCCAAAGCAGGAACTCAGTTTATTACAGTGAGTAGCCACTTATAAAGGTTAAGCATTATCCTGTGATATGGGGGTACCTCCAGCCAATGAGAGGCAGCCAAACCCTTCCTCTGGCTGGAGGGGTGTCTACCTAGTTATTGCTGTCTCATCATCACTCAAACTCAAGCCAGGCTTTTCTCTGTCCTACAGGCCTCAAAGTCTAGGCACTGAGATAATTTTGGCCCAACATCTTCCCCATTTGCTTTATATCCCACCCTCTACCCAGTCACCAAGCCAGAATAGCCCACCAGGGAGAGAGTATGGGTCATGGCCACCCCTATCCAGAGTTTCAGCCTTGACACCCTCAAATTGAGAGTTCATCCATTGGGTGAGATGTATTGAGCCTATCATAATGTACTTGAAGGGCCATGTACCTGTTGTATCTGATTTTGGAATGCTTGCTTCAACCTTTGGAAAATGCATGTGCCAAAAAGACAGATGAATAAACAAATAGCCATTAGCTCAATTACGGAAGAGATGAGTGTGGTAAGCCATGGGGACCAAATAAGCCAGGTCTCATAGTGGGTTTTTGATTTAAATGAATCAATATCTTTTCTATACTCATCTAGGGTTCTTATAACTATCCCAGAATGATCAGCATAGAAGCAACATTCTTCCCCAAGTATACTGCAAAATTCTCCCTGTTCCATAAACAGCAAGTCCAAGTCTTTCCTTTTTTGTAAGGTTACCCTTGCTAAGGAACCCAAAGACTTTTGTAAATAATATAATGTAATGCAGTCTCTGGTTTTTTTCTAATTATATACAGTACAGTCTGCTCACATCCCCAGAAAGAGCAATAGTAATTAGATAGCCCTCCACCCACCTCTCAGTTTCTAATAGTGGAGGCAGTCCAGTTGCTTCCTGGGCATACATAAAAGGATTTCTGCAGGAGGGCATGTCTCCTAAGGACATAAGAACACCCAGGCTCATTAGGGTAAGATGCCTAGGGTAGGGTGCACCCCCAAGAGCCTCCGTGACCCAGCTCCCATGCACCAAATCATAGAGGTCAAACATCAGGTCAGGCCACTACATCCAGAGTGTCGTCATTTGAGAACTCTAGTTCAGGATCCCTTCAGTGCTAGCGCTTGACAGGATCCATGTCATCTTCTGTGGTTGGTGGGGGCTTGCTGCCTGGACCTTGGTCCCCATAAGAAGAATGAACATGATTACCACCAGGAAGGCCATCTGAAATAGATAAACAGGCAGCAATTTCCTCAATGGTTAATCTCCCTTGGGCAGTGATTATTTTTCTTTTCTTGTGTTTGAATTTCAGGGTTGTCCACCATAGTCTCTTTCTTTCTTTATTGTTCATCTTGGTCTTCCCCATTGTCCTGGGAGGAGGAGAGAAATTTTAAGTTTGAATGGGTAGTCATATAGGTATTTCCCCTCTGTTTGTAAAGACACATCCATATCCTTGGCCCTTGTCAACAAGGGAACTAGGCTCCTTCATTGGTTAGTGAGAGGATCCTTTCACCTAACCTTTAGGCAGGGCCTTGTTTGTAGGGAGCCCCAATATTTCTGGAATCTATTTTGTTCATCTGATTTTTGAAAATTTAAAATATTGATGGTTAATAACACCTTTTGCAGTTGTAGATCGGGGAGACTTCTCCCCCCCCTTTTTTAGAAGGACCTCCTTGAGATATTGGTGATGTCTTTTGATAATCAATTTACCCTGAAGGTTGTATGGGATCCCAGTGGTACGGAATATATTCCATCTCTGAAAGAATTCTTTTAATGTTTTACTTATAAAACAGGGGGCTTTGTCAGTCTTGACCTGTTGTGGTAGTCCCAATGTAGCAAAACATTGTAAGAAGTGGCTTTTGGCATGGGTTGCTTTTTCCCCTGAGTGGGCGGTAGCCCAGCATGCCTTAGAGTATGTGTCTATAGTCACAAACATATATTTTAATTTGACAAACCGAGGGTAATGTGTTACATCTGTTTGTCAGATGATATTGGGTTCACCCCAGGCACTGTTGGCAAGTCTTACATGTATGAACAATTGTCTTTAATTCTGTTGTCGGAATCTGGGTTATAGGTATTTGTGTCCTCTTCAGTTGACATGATTAAGTCATGCATTTAGGTAGCATTTTGTATGGGCAGAGTTGAGCCCTCTATGAGACAGGCTCCTGAAGCTGCAGCATCCACAACAGCATTCCCTTGGGAAATGAGGCCAGGGAGGTTTTGGTGTCCTCTGAGATGTTGAATATATATGGATTTTTTTTCCCTACCTTCTAAGAGCAATCTGAGTTGTATCATCAAGGCAAAAATAGGATGGGCATCCAGGCATAGGGTAAATGTGGCAGTAGGTTCACCATATAAGAGCTGTCTGAATAGAGGCTGCAGGGTTCTGGGACCTCTTGTAGGGCAATATGTACATCATTTCCTTATATTGAGTGGATCCTCCACAAGGAAGAATTTTGGTAATCTTTGTCTTGGTCCCCCCTGCAGGGAAAACTACAAAGGTGGCACCATTCTTCCCACCCTGGGTGCAAATAGTAAATGCTTGGGGCAGGAGCCTAAAAGAAAAGATTAAGGGGACTCTCCAGTGTAGTTCTTGATATAGCTTTACTAATCAGGACTCCCCAAAGTCAGGCTCCAGGGTCCCCAGAAATCCCTTCAGGGTGAGACTCATTTGAGAACTATGTCTGGCCGCCCATTCTAAATCCTTAATTTTGAATGGATTTTTTTATTTAGAGGGATCTTTTCCATAATGTTGAAGGGATTTTTATAATCATATCAGCTATGTGATCAACTATAGAATACACTCTGGGAGAGCCCCCCAAGGGTGTGTGTACCCATTCTAGTGGCTGTGACTGCTGAACAATGGTTCAGCATGGTTGTTTTCCCTAATAATATTGAGCCTTGGATTGGAATGTTAGGATTATATCTTGCAACAGAATCCTGATGGAGAATGGTGATGAATTCAGTGAGTGCCTGATAGGATTATATCTTGCAACAGAATCCTGATGGAGATTGGTGATGAATTCAATGAGTGCCTGACAGCCCTCAGGGCATAAAGAAATGATCTCACAAGGTTGTCCCCCTTTTAGGAGATCATATAACACATCTAGTATCCCAGTCTCTACAGGCAACCAGTGCCTTACCCTGTTCATTTCTCCCAGTATCTTTTGTAACCCTGATAAAATGAGAGGGTCAGGCAGGATTAATTTGGGTCCATTCACTTTGGCTTCAGTGACTGTCAATTGGGATCTCAGTATATAAAATGGAAGTACCTTTTGTGTTTTGTTTGGGGTTATTTTAAAGCCATGTTGTTGGAGGATATCAACAACAGCAGTTACCCAGGGAGCTAGCCCTGATTCCTCCAAATGCCCAATGATAAGATCATCCATATAAACATATAGGAGGGTATTATCTTTGTCAAAATAAGGAGAGAGGATGCTATACAAATATTGTTGGCAAAAGGCTGGACTCTGGGCCATGCACATTTCCACAGACAGGAACAGGACAATGAATCTCTTGTACATTTGATTCTTTTGTTAAAATTACCATAGCCGTGTCGCATAGTCTCCCCACTTGGTTCTCATTCAGCTGCTTATAATTGTTCAGCTGCTCTACCCACTGGTCCATCTCCTTGGCGAATGCTTTGTTGTCCATGGTGGCATGCTGAGCATCCCCTCTGTGCTGCATTCCCATGGAGCACTCAGCCAGCGCCCCACCTAAGCCCAGCAGGCAGTCTTCTTTCTCTCATTCTTTTACTAAATTGGTTATTTTTTGATTCTTTAGACCTCTCCCAATCTTTGACCTTCCCCTTACCCACCCTTGGGGGAGGCAGAGCAGTGGAGTGAAAACATGCCTTAAGGGCCATAATAGTTGAATAGAATCCAAATTGTGGGGGTATATCAAAGTGTTTTTCCCTTTCTCTGGCCAGAGTCCCAAACCCCATTCCACGTGTCCCATGAGACAAGATTATGGGGACCAGGGTAATTATATCCTCCCATGCTGGATCACACTGTGCTCTGACAATTTCAGGCCTTGAGAAAGTAGTGAAAGACCCCTGGAGTGGGGAGACTCTCACTCAAGTCTCAAGATAACACGACCCCCAAGAACCCGCTTAGGAGTTTATTAGAGGAGAGTGTGCACAGGCCTGAAAATCGAGGTGCAGAGAGAGAGAAAAATGGCGTGACCAACTTTTAAAGGCCGCCCCGCACATGCGCACGGGGTTGATGTGACTATGTCACACTGATGACATATATGATGGGTGACTCACGCATGCATGCAAGGGTTTAGCTGAGTCATACGTGCATGTAACCACGCATGCGTGCACGTGTGTCATGTGGGGCCTTTTGGCCCAAGGGCCTGACCGCACATGTCTGTCTTTAGAACCCGGAAGTGCAGCCTTATCTGTGGCTGAATAATTACAGTGTCTACCTAGTTTTTGCTGTCTTATCCTCAAGCAAACTTGAACCAAGTTTTTCTCTGTCTTATAGGCTTTGAAGTATAGGCCCTGGGCTTGAGCCAGCTTTTTTCTGTCCTATAGGCCTCGAAGTCTAGGCCCTGTTATAATTTTGGCCCCACAAGCTGGCTGGAAAACGATGGATAACCAGAGATATTAAATTATTTTTCTTCTTTATATTTTTTTCCTAATTAAAGAATAGGAAGGAACAAGAAAAGTCGGCCCAGATACCTGTTTGGCAATAGATGGGAGTACCTGACCTTAAGTACTGAAACTACCTTTTTCCTGTGAAAGTATGAAGAACCAAAGCAAAATCGTTAACAACATAGATTTGAGGCCTACACAGGAAACCCTGGAGTCAAAACCAATGTCCTGAATTTGCTTTCTCTATGAGCTTGGGTAATTCTGCCTTAATTTATTCTTCTGTAAAGTAATGACAATAATTTTACCCACTCTATTTTATAGTAAATGAGCCAAAAGAGCACAAAGAAATACTTACTAAGTATCAGGCAGTACTCAAATTATTGTCTAAAAGAAACCATAAAAGAATGTGAAGGTTGCAAGTACTGCTCTAACCAGGTAGAGTCAGTTATTGGTTTCAGGTGAAGAACATAAGGAACATGCCTGAGGAAAAAAATTGGATGCCCTCAGGACAGGTACCACCTGTGGTTCATGATAAAAGGGAACATACTCTCAAGGCTGTACACAGCTACCCCATGTATTAGGTCAAATTTACAGTACAATCAGAAGATGACTCCTAGAACAGTGAGCAGTATTTGTTGCTAGCTAGTCCTAGAGAAGAGCTAATCCTGAGATCCAGTAGGACATTAGGGGCATTTACCTAACTGTTACCAGAAAAACCTGCACTCACAAGAATTTTATAGCTTACTAGTTGCACATGGGGATGAGGAGCTGTTAAAACAAACAAAAAACATGCAAATAGTTTTTTCAATTAGAAATGTCTAAATGAATTGTCAATAATCTTTATATTTCACTTTATTACCTTAAGAAAAGAATTTTGCACAAATTAATGTAGAAGTATAAAGATAATGACAACAATGAGTACTTGAGAGGCAACGATGAATTTTGTAATCTTATATTGAGAGAATATAATTATGGATTTGATCTGTTATTAGCAAGGTGGGATCAGAAAGTTTGTCTCAGTTTGTAGTGACTTTTACTCCGCAACTCACCTACCATGGGACCATTTCTTTACCCAAGTAACATGATCTGAAAGAAAGAGTATCAAAAAGATGTCAATTATAACCATAAAATTTCTGCATGGTAAAAATTATTAAATTTCAGGTAATGGTAATGAAAATGTGAGACACTAAGATATTGCCAAATAAAGGCTAATTCCTCCCATGGAGAAAGAGAGGCCAGAGGTGGAAAGTGGAATCCACAGGAATACAAACTTACAAGTAAGAAATGCTTTGCAGAGATGGCTCAACAGGTGAGAGAGCCTGCTGCCAATCCTGATGAGCTCAGTTTGACCCCTGGAACTGACTCTTGCAAGGCTAACAACTATTTCACTAAAGTCTGTAAAATAACATATTCTCCATTCAGTAGGAGCCTTTGAGTCTATATTTTCATTTGATCCATCAGGACAAGAGTTCTCTCACATGCAAAACTATAGGTACATAGCTCAGATAACAACTTTTGAAAAGGCTAGAAGTGAGTAGAAACAGCTCATTCCTCTTGTCCCAACAGAATCCTGATGCAGCATTCATATAATCTCTTGTAGATGACTGACCTGAGAAGGAAATAAATTACATATATTCTCTGATACTTCCAAAACAATATGTAGTATGGGATAAAATTTCAAAAGACAAGCAGCTATGAGGCAGAAATAGTCACACACATTTCAAGAGGGGCATAAGAAAGGTAAGTATGGTAATATATGCCTATAATCCTGGTTCTCAGTAACTACAGTGTGACCCATTTAGAATATCTTTTAATCTGAATCTGTCTTTATTGTGTATCTGTAATTATTTTCTGACCAGAAGTGCCCTTTTTAAATGTTAAGTGGGTGTGGCTAGGGCCGACATGGCCCTGCCTGCTTGCTCCACCCAGTCTAGCATGGCGGAGGCATATTTGTTACCTCTGAGAGCCATGTACATTGCCTCATTTTTAGGCACACAGCGGGTCTCTGTTGCCATTAAGCAAGTTGTAGTACTCTTCTCACAAACCTCATTTAAATGCTTGGTCTCATGAAAGAGCCAGAGTTTGTACTGGCAACATGGCCTAGAAAGCTGCCATTTTGAAACCATGTCGATTGCTTTTTCTGCTGCCACTGACTCAGGAAGACCTCTCTTAAAGTAGCTGCAGCACACCATCAGCAAACAGAGCAAGAAGCTGAATTAAACTCTGGTGTGTGTGTATGTGTGTGTGTGTGTGTGTGTGTGTGTGTGTGTGTGTGTGTGTGTGTGTGTAGAAGTCCTTTCCATACCCTCTCAGGTTAAATCCTGATTTAGTTGGCCATATTGGTAACAATTTGTTGTGGGAGGCTGCTTGTTTGTATCCCATCTGCCTGCCCATACAATGAAATAATTACACAGAAACTATATTATTTAAATCACTGCTTAGCTGATGTGAGATTCTTCTCTGTATGCTGTGAATACCACTGGTTAATAAAGAAACTGTCTTAGGCCTTCACAGGGCAGAACTTACATAGGTAGAGAAGACTAAACTGAATTCTAGCAGAAAGAAGGAGGAGAGAGGAAAAGCCATGTAACCTCGCCAGAGAAAGACATTGGAACTTTAGCCAGTAAGCCAGATCCACATGGCAATATGCAGATTAATGGATATGGGTTAAATTAAGATATGAGTTAGCCAGAAATACACTTAAGCTATTGGTCAAAGAGTATTGCAAATAATATGGTTTCTGTGTCATTGTTTTGGGGTTCAGCAGCCAGAAACAGACAGTCAAACTCTTCTTACAAAAATGGCCAATCCCTTTAATGTATTGCTAGCTAGCTCTTATATCTAGAATTAACCTATTTCCATTATTTTATATTTTACCACAAGTCTCATGGCCTACTGGCAAGTTTCCAGCTGACAACTCACATCTTTCTCCTCTGGTGGTTCCATGGCATCTCTCCACTCGGCCTTCTTTCTCACAGCATTCAGATTAGTTTTCCTCACCTCGCTCTACTCTACCCTATGACAGGAAAAAACAGTTTCTTTATTCATTAACCAGTAAAAAAACAACATATATCCAGAAGGAATTCCTACACCATTTGAGGCTAACGTGTCTTGAAAAAAGAATAAAAATGGATAATATTGATAATAATTCCCAGGAAAGAATGAGCTATGAGAATTTATAAATGGCACTAGCCAATTTTAGACTAAGATTTATGAAGGGAAAATTACCAGTAGATATAGCTGGTACAGATAGGATCTATGGCTCTTACCAGATGATGTAAGTATCCTGAGCAGCCACAAACAGAGGTGTGACTCCAAGGTCTTCCTGGAATTCTCTGTCTGCTTCTTCTTTAAGAAGCATTTTGTTAATTTCAGCATTTCCCTAAATCGCAGGTACTTAACATAAGTTATGAAAAACCTTTCTCATTGTGCTTTGCTTTTCTTATCTTTTTCAGTAAAGAAAACTTTAAGGAAAAATGCAGTGTCTTGTTACATTGGATGGAAAAGACATGACTAATCAGATGACTCTTGTCTTCTACACAGCTCATTAAGTATAAACATATGAAATATTAATCTCTAGAAATTATAATCCTTAAATTCCTATGAGATTTGTTTGCTACCCCCAGCAGCAGGGAACTATCAAGCTTTTGAAATATGCAATTCTAACAAAACATGCCATTTCTCCTTATCAGTTTCTCTCCAACATATTCTGATAATTTCATAACTATGTGACTAACATTTTAAACTTAAATTACCACTACAACCCAAATTTCCTCCAGTCACTATAGCAGTTTCCTTATTTAGAATGGTCATTAGCATTTAGACTGCCTTTTCTGTACTGTACTAACCATGATAAATCACAAGTAAGGAGGAAACAAAAATCATATAGAACTGTCATTTTAAAAGGGTAAGACATACAATTTACATGGAAATAAAACAATAAACTCAAAGATTACCTGAAAGAAAGATGAGTCCACAGAATCCTGAAGATGGAGGCTTAAAAGAAATCCCACACCTGCTCAGAATTGATAATAATAGAGGATTATTTATTTAGGAGTAGACTCACAGATCAATATCATCTGCTGAAACAGAGAACAGCAACCAAATCCTGCAGCTGAAAAAGAGGCCAGATGCATGCTTTCCATCAGCATAAATAGTATAAGAGGCCATGCCCAAGTGGGTGGGTAACTTAAAGGCTACTGGCTGTAGGAATTCATACAGCAACTCACCTTTTAGTTTAAATAAGAGAGTTCTAAGCCTAACACAAAACTATATACAATAAGAACAAATATGTCAAGCAAGAAACATGTGATAAATGTTTCGATAATTATAATATCCTAATGAGCTTAAGTCTTATATAATAATTTGACCAAGTTATGAGAGGAAAATAACTACAGCTATCTAGTCTTCAGCCCCATCGAAGATACGCGAAGGGAAATAATATTACTTGAGGAAGCAGGAAGTGCAATCAAACAACTTCCAAAAATGTACAACAAATGACAGAGACAACAGGCTACCTGGGCAATCACCCAAACTCTCATTTGTAATGTTGAAGCAACCAACTTTGGCTAAGGCCTAGCATAACTGACAGACCATTATCAGAAGCAGGAAATTTTTCAAAACTGTCTTACCTTGTCATGGCAAGATTTGACTTTTTTCTTGTGTCCTGCCTTTCCATTTCCGGATACCATGTACCTTGTCAGTGGTTGAAGCATGGGCAGTTTCTTGCTGAAAGGCCAGTTTTGCCAAGAAGAAAACAAGCTCCAAGTGGATTGTCTTCGGTGCTCAACATCCTCTCGGAATAGATCAGTGCTGTCAAAAGCAATCATGTCTCACTTCAACAGAACACTAAGTTATTTAAGTGCCATATTCCACAGCTCTTTGAAGTAGTTGGAGATTACCTATCTATGCAGAATACAATCTCTATGTATCTAAAGAACCTGATTAGTCTAACTATAAGTATGACCAACATAGATGACTACTGATCTATAATTCTTAATACCCATACAACTTAAAGACTAAGACTTCATATCAGAATATTATTCAATAAGAAACTGTACAACAAATGAGTACAATGACATCAAAATGTAAACAATGTATAAGTATCTTGATAAGAGGTAGAAATGTACATTGCAATGTGATAAATATATCCTAAAACAGTATCAATATACAAAAATATTTTAAGCAGAGATAGAAGCATACATGCATACAATATGACAAAATAACTTTGCCTAGGTATAGAATATTGTGGATTAAAATAGGAACATGGTCAATATAATTTAAATTTGCATCAATATACAGGAATTTATACCAATATAAAATGCCTATACATACTAGCTCACAAGTATTCACTCTATTACTCACTATTATTAGTAGTAGTATGAGTAAGCTCACACTAATCTATTATCTCATCCAATTCCCCCCACCCTTTTTTTAAAGAAATCCCTCAGCCTACAAAATTTCCCAACAACCCCCAACCCTATAACAATTATAATCAACCCCTAAATGATATCTCTAACCCTGAGGACCAACTTTGTTGGGAGAGGGGACATTGTCTTCTAGAATTAATTCCAGCTGTCGTAGGGGCTATGTTCTTTCTATGGGATCCTGTGAAAGTAAAATGATGGTTAAGTTTCAAGACTAATGTCTGGTATAATTGCAAATAATCTCTCAGGGTTCAGTAGGGTTTTTCTGAGGTTCTTATTTGGAGTTCTGGCCAGAACGTTGTTAAAAAAAAGTGCACCATTTCAGCTAACCAAGCTGGAACCATCTTGAGCAGCTGGTACACAAAACAGGTGTTATAGTAACACTATCAGCATCATGATGTCACATCAACCAGGTGGAGTTGTTGTTGTGGGGCCCCATTTTCTTCCTGGAAACTTCAAAGATTATTGCAGAAAATTCATTGTTCATTGTGGAAAACTTACACATTTTTTATATAGACATATGCATACATATATATTCAATGAAGGGTATGATAGAGACGAAATAGGTATAAAGAAAAGTAAAATTTTTTTCTAAATTCTTTATTCTTTCTGTCCCACATCATGGCTCTTGACATGAGACAAGAACTAAATATTTCTTTTAAAAATATGCTTGGATTTAGAGAAGGATAGAGCCAGTGTCCAACTCCAAATCCAGGTCTATATATTCATAAGCATGTGCACACACACACACACACACACATCCTTAGTAGATAGTTATTTTTTCACCTGTCAGCATTCAAACATCAAGGGTCTCTTGAATTTTTGAAAATGTGTATTTCTCTAAAGATAAGAGCAAACCCTGCCCCAACCCTATATACTTTTCTTACTACCTGTATGGTTGTCACCATTGTGAATGAGCTGTTATTTCTCTTTCTCAAGAGGTTTCTCTTTTCTAAACTGGATCTTTATTTATTTTGATGATATTTATAGTATTTCTTCTCCTGTGGAAACAAGATCAAATACCCTTCCCCAACATAACACATTTCCTGGCTTCCATTATGAGGTCAACATGTCCTTAAAATAAACTCACTGATTTAATTCAGAAAACTTTTTTATTACACAATGTCTCTCTGATGTTGTTGTTCCTTTCTCATTAGCATTAAGAAAATTTGAGGTCAATAAAGCATTATGTAATGTATTTCTGGGGGTATTTTACACTTCTTTCTGTTTATTTAACATATTCTTTATAGTGCTATTTGATCTTTCTATAACTACCTGACCTGTAGGGTTGTATGGTATACCTGTAATATGCTTAATATTATAATAAGCAAAAAATTTTCATTTTCTTAGAGACATATGCTGAAACATTATCTGTCTCTTTTGTGCAGGTATACTCATGATGTCCACAACTTCTAATAAATGTGTGATTATGGAATCAGCCTTTTCTGAGCTTAAAGCAGTGGCCCACTGATAATCTAAATTAGTGTCAGTGATGTGATGTAAATATTTTAAGTTTCCAAATTATGCAAAGTGGAACACATCCATCTTTCAGATATCATTCCTTTGAATACCCATTGGGTTAATCCCTGCAGGTAGTTGTGTTTGGTTATAGAAAGAGTAAATAGAGCATCTCTTCATAATCTTCTTAGCTTGTTGCCATGTAATAAAAAAACTCTTTCTTTAAACCTTTGATATTGACATGATTTTTTAATAAAATTCTGAGGCCTGCAACCCGCTTCCAATCAATAATTGATCAATTTCTGCATGACCTTGTGCTAGAGGATATGGCAGAACCATATGGAACAGGATCTGTGTTATGCATATATGACAAAGCCTATTCCTGATTATGTCTTGTACCTGGATAAGTAATGAATTCGATTCTGTATCATCTGGTATAAATTTAGTGTTTTCAATATGCAAGACAACTCTTTCTGCATATTGTGAATCAGTAATTATATTAAGAGGTTCTTTAAAATCATTTAGCATCATGAGAATAGCAAATAATTCTGCCTTCTGGAAAGTGTTATAAGGGCTTTGTTTCACCTTACTTAATTTTTCTGATTTGTTACCTGCCTTTCCTGATTTATTTGCATCAGTATAAAATGTATGGGCTCCAGTTATTGCAGCATCATGTACAATTTGGGGAAGAATCCAAGAAGTTCTCTTTATAAGGTTAAGTCTATCACTTTGGGAATAACTGCTATTAATCTTTCCTGTAAAAATAAGCACAAGCTCTTTGCCATGGTTCATTGTTTTACCATATTTTTTTATTTAATCAGTAGTAAAGTTCTCTATAATATCTGCTGGGTCTATACTTAATAATTGATGAAGTCTCAATTTATCTTTTATAATTAATTCAGAGACTTTTTCCACATAAGTTTTAAATTTTTTACTTGGTTTATGTGGTAAAAAGATCCATTCTTATATAATATCATCATTCTGCATTAAAATTCCTGTAGGGGAATTTCTGGAAGGCAATATGACTAGAATGCAATTAACATTTTGATTCACCCTAACCACATGTGCCTCCTGTAATTTCACCTTAACAATTGTCAATTCCTTTTCTGCTTCAGCTGCTTATTCTCTGGGTCTAGTCAAGTCTTTATCATGATCTAAGGTTTTGTTTAAATGAATTATTAGATTAGGTGATATCCCAACAGCTGGTTATAGACTGGAAATGTCTCCTAACAATCTTTGAAAGTCATTGAGTTCACAGTTGTTCTCTCCTAATAAATAAAATAAAATAAAATAAAACCTTTTTAAAAGCAAGGAAGGAAGGAAGCAGGAGTACTTAAAATAATGACTAAAGATTTCTCCCAATTTAAGGTCCAATATCAACCAGAGATACAGGAAGTCAAGAGAACACCAAGATAAATGCAAAAACAAACATGAACACAAACTTTTGTTGGCTTAGGGATATGGTTTTGTGAATAACACCCATTTTGTGTATGTATGCAATCCATAGTTCAGGTTCCTAGAACCCATGAATACCAGAATGTAACAAATGTATTCCTGCAACTACATGTGAAGCAAAGATAGGTGAACCATCACAAGCTCATGAGTCAGCCTGGAATACACATAGGTGAATAACAAGGGAACCTGTCTTGAACAATTAAGAAAGTTGTTCTCTGGCCTCTACTTGTGAACCTCTACTTTTGAATTGTCACACTTACTCATAATAACAATCACACATATACATTTGAATATTCATATTTAAAATAAACTATAAACACATATATGATTTCATACTACAGAAAATTGAAGGATAAAGGAAAAGGAGGCCAGAGTTGGGGGATAAATCAATTGGCAAAGAAATTGCCATGCAAGTCAAAGGACTAGAATTTGATTCCCATAACACATATTTAAAAAGCAGAGCATCAGGCTGGAGAGATGGTTCAGTAGTGAAGAACAGTAACCTTTTTTTTCCCCAAAGGAACCAAGTTCAAGTCCAAGAACCCACATGATGGTTCACAGCCATTTGTTGCTCCAGCCCCAGAGGATCTGATGCCCCTGGCTTCTTTGGGTACTGAACACATGTAGTAAATCAAGCATAAGCAAACCAAATACCCAAACCCATAGAGAGAGACAGAGAGAGAAAACAGAGACAGACACAGAAAGACATACAGAGAGAAAGACAGAGAGAGAAAGAGAGAAACAAGAAATAGTCAAGAATACTTGTAATGCTAGCTTTGAAGAGAGAGTGACAGATAGATAACTGGAGTATACTTGAAATTTACTTCATTCACTCAATTTTGGGATATGCCAGTATAATTTATGCAAGTGTGTTTTTAGTAATGCCAATCATAAATTAATAGGTTAGAAATACTATGTTTATGGAAAAAGACTTCCACAACTTAATCATTATAGTAAAGCAGAAGACATTTTTACTGTAAATTGGGGACATAAAATCATTAAACTTCAATTGTATTATATTAACATATTTACATACAGTTTGGGAATTAAATATTGTCTCAACTAATGTGGACACACACTTTTTAACCTTAAAAGCAGTTCCACACTGATATGCTTCTCAGCAGAGAAAAAGTGACTGAGAATATTGTCAAATAAAGGAAGCTTCTCCTTATACTATATTAGTGTTATCCCAAATGGGAAGTTTACTACCGAAGACTTTGTTCCAGAATCAATCTATAGAGAGTGAGCAAATATTAGATGAGGCAAACGGATCACACCCTATCGTGAAGAGACATAAGGGAAACACACATTAACTATGCCAAGAGGATCTTATTGAGATGCTGATTTCAACAAATTATTACATATGCACATGAGAGAGAGAGAGAGTAATCAATGAAATTTCAATGCTATGTTGATATCAGGCATTACTGACAGAATATTTTATTACTTTAGATAAGGCAAATGATATGTATTATGCTTGCAAAGGTTATTGGTTACTCTCTACTACCTGTTGGTAATGGCTGACAATAACACATACTTATATGATCCAATATGCAGAAATTAAGCTGGTCCCCAGCTAGAAATTTCATGCCTACTTATTTAATATTTGTGATACTAGAACATACTTGGTTTGCAACCAGATGAGAAAGGTAATCATCAATATGATTAAGTTACAAATCCTGCTGCTTACCTATAGTAGTGAACTATCTGCAGCTCATACTGTTACAACAATGTCAAAAATGTTACTGAAATAACCAATCACTTTTGTTTATTGAATTTAAGGCCTTTCCCGTGAAATGGTACTGTCTTCATAGGGTTACTACTGCTGTGGAGAGACATAATGACCAAAACAACCCTTAAAAAAGAAAAACATTCAGTGAGGGTGGCTTACGTTTTTAGAGGTTAAGTCCATTATCCTCATGGTGGGACTGGTGGACATGGTGCTGGAAAAGAAGCTGAGAATGGCAAAGCAGCTACGTCTTGATTACACAGGTAACAGGAAGTGGTCTGAGACACTGCACATGACTTGAGCATATATGGGACCACAAGCCCACCTCTGTATTGATACACTTCCAACAAAAAGGGATAACTCCCAATAGTGTCTTTCCCTATGAGTCTATGGAGGCCAATTTCTTTCAAACTGGCACAGGGACCTATACCTGATACTGCTAATATGAACAAGAATCTAAGTCTAGATATGTCACAGGAATAGAAATTGGAAGCAGACAAGATCGCCGGGCAAAAGTTGGGAGCGTGGGGGTGGGGGTGGGGTGAGGGGAAGGGGAGAGTGGGAAAGAGAAGGGAAAAGGGGAGGATTGGGGAGAGCTTGGGGGAGTGGGATGGTTGAGATGGAGGAAGGGCTGATATGGGAGCAGGGAAGAAGGAATCTTAATTAAGGGAGCCATTTTAGGGTTGGCAAGAGACTTGGCTCTAGAGGGGTTCCCAGGTGTCCAAGGGGATGTCCCCAGCTAGGTCCTTGGGCAGTAGAGGAGAGGGTGCCTGAACTGGCCTTGTCCCATAGTCACACTGTTGAATATCTTGAATATCACCAAAGGACCTTCGTCTGGCAACAGATGGAGATAGAAACAGAGACCCACATTGGAGCACTGGGCTGAGTTCCCAATGTCCAGTTGAAGAACAGAAAGAGGGAGAAGATGAGCAAGGAAGTCAGGACCGTGAGGGGTTCGTCCACCCACTGAGACAGTGTGACTGATCTAATGGGAGCTCACCAAGACCAGCTGGACTGGGACTGAACGAGCATGGGATCAAACTGGACTCTCTGAATGTGGATGCCAATAGGGGCTGACTGAGAAGCCAATGATAATGGCACTGGGATTTGATTCTACTGCATGTACTGGCTTTTTGGGATCCTAGTCTGTTTGGATGCACACCTTCCTAGGCCTGGATGGAGGGGGGGGGGCTTTGGACTTCCCACAGGGCAGGGTACCCTGCCCTCTCTTAGGACTGGAGGAGGAGGGGGAAGGGTCCGTTGGGGAGTGGGAGGGAAATGGGAGGAGGGGAGGTGGTGGAAATTTTGAATGTTATTATTTATAAAGCAATTTAAAAAACATATAAAAAACTAACACTTATTTTTCTAAGAAACATAGAAGTAAAATGACCCTTAATTGATCTAAATATGTAGATTCCTCCACCCATATTAGAGAAGCTTCTTCTTGCTAGATAGGAATTAACCAAGAAACTCATAAATGGAAAATGTGCAGAGTGAGAGGCTTTAGAATACTCAGTCCTAAATGGAATATTTTCATCAAAGACTTCCTTCAAGGCTGAGGAATATATGTGAAAGAGGAGGCAGAAAAATTCTAAGACCCAGAAGTGATGGATGATTCCAAGAAAACAGCATCTTCAGACACAACAAGATTAAACATGTGAACAGCAGCATGCATAAAACATGCAAAAGTTCAAAAAAGACTAAGTCCCAACACTGAGAAGGTGAAGCAAACACTGACTCCCAACCTTATTCAAGATACATTCTGCAATAGTGACCAGCTGGCAATGGGAAAATCAGTTTCTCAAATTGGGTATATAAACACTTTAGGACAGACAACATGGGTATTTCTGTGGGCTCTTTGTTTCAATTTGATTTGTTTTTACTCTTTTTTTGGGGGGGTGTCTTGTTGGTCTTTTTGTTATTTATATTATTTTTTGTTTCTGTGTTTGTGAGTTACTTTAGCATTTTGATTCATTTTGTTCTTCCTTTTTGAGGTTTTTATTGGTTTTTATTTTGAAACATGGAAGAAAAAGGATGATAAAGTCATATGGATAAAGAGGTGGGGAGTACCTAATATGAATTAGAGGATACATGAAATACATGATCAAGTACATTGTATGAACATTTATTTAAGTTAAAAATTAGGTTTTAACAAAATTGAATCTCTAAACTGTGGAGATATGTACTCATGTATTCCGTTTTAACATAATTAATGACTGAGTTATGCCTATAATCTAAACATTGTTTAACCAGATGAAGGAGAATTTCAAGTTCATGGCCAGCCTGAGCTACATAGCAAAAATCTGACTGAACAAAAATGAACTTAAGATGTGATTCAATAATAGAACATTTGCCTAGCATAGGTTCTATCCGAAACACTATAAATAGATGAATAGCTGGATGGATAGATAGATAGATAGATAGATAGATAGATAGATAGATAGATAGATAGATAGGGTAAATAATTTTTATTTAAATTTAAATGAGGTAGAAAGTATGTGGAGCTACAAAGTAATTATCACTGGTAATGAACTGAAAATTGTTGAAACTGAGTATCAGATATAGGGCAATTTATTGCATTTACTTTGTAATTTTATATATATATTCAAGATTTTTGTTAAGAAAAGATTTCATAAATTCCAGGTTAAACTTCAAAATAAGGTTTAATGGAATGCAGAGAAGATTCAGAAGTTAAGAGCACTGACTGCTCATTCAGAAAACCTGGATTCAATTTCCAGTAACCATATCATGCCTCACAGCTCTCTGTAACTCCAGATCCAGTTGATCTGATCTCTTCTGGCCTCCACAAGCGCAAAATATGAATGTATAAAAATCACCCATATATATAAAATAAATTAAATTAATTTAGAAAATATTAGTGAGCATTTAATAATCATTTTGTGAGTATTTGAAATAATTTAATGTACATGTATTTGGAATTTTCAGAAACATGTAAAAATAAAAATATAATTGAACACATTTCTACTAACTCATTAAGGTTGAAATCACATTTTCCATATTAATTAAGAAATGCTGGGTTAGGCGTAGTGGTACATACCTGAAATCCCAGGACCAAGAAGCAGAGTCATAAGAATCACCACAACTTCACAATGAATTTGATGTAGACCAGTCTCAACTACATAGCAAGTCTCAAAAGGAAGGGAAGGTAGGAAGTGTACAGATTTCTAATTGAGGAAGAATGCTTGCTCTGGATGCATGAAGACCTGAGAACCATTATCTGCATTAAAAACTAGACAGCTGTGGATGCCTCTATAATCAGAACACTGTGGATAAAAAAGAAGAATGCCAATACCTCTTTGTCCAGCCAGCCTTGCTGATAAGTTTCCAGTAGAGTTAGAGACCCCAGCTCTAGGCAATAAAGCTGAGAGCAATAAAGAAAGACATCCAACATTTTGTTTGTTCTTCATGTGCATAAAAATGTACAGGTACATGTAATTACCTGCATATTCATTTCACATTTATGTATGACACAATGTACAAAGTAAATAAATATTTTTAAAGCAAAAAATTTCACTGAACATTTCATTAGAAAAGATACTTAATGAACTTATGTATTTCACGGCATTGCTATAAATAGCTGCACCAACTTACATCACAATGAGGTAAGATCTATCAGTTGTAAAACACACTCTGATTTTGAGACCTAGATTTGGACAATAATTCTAAGAAATTTTATAGTCAATGAGGCTGTGAAGAACAATCTTTCCAAACAGGCTGTTCACCTCCTCTATTTTGGTGTGTCCTGGGAAATCTATTAAGATACTTGTGTTATATATGGATTTGCAATTGCATATAGATACAATTGTATCTATGACTTTGTAAATCGTATGTGTATTCTAGTCTCCATTATGTACCTCATTTTTCTATGTAATCTACACTAAAATATACTTTTTGTTACATCAATTTATCCCCAATTCTTTCTTTACTGCATCTTTTATGAACCATAAACCATAGATTAGCTGCTGAAGCTATTGCTAGTATTGTGGCTACAGTGACATCTGGTGGCAATAGTACTGAAACTACATGATAATAACAGTTCTTCCCTATCGTTGTTTGTTTTATCTATATAACCTTATTTTTCTGTTGTAACTATATTCAAGTAAGGTATTAAGTATACCCAAGATGATAGAAGTATTTAAGCACCATTTTGGCTACAGATGATAGTACCCATTAGTGGTGATCCTTTAGGCAGCGTGGCTAGCAAACATATTGAATCTATCATTCCAAAACTGTCACTAGATATGCAGGATTTCCCCCAGTTATTCATTTCTCAACTAAAGTTTTTAATCATGATTATAAAGGGCTTTTCCACCAAAATGGATACAAGTTGTCAAATTACATATATGCATACATATATATTCATAAAAAACTTCCAAAATGTTTCACAATCATTAATCTTTAGCTTAAATGTATAGTATTTTATTGGCTTTTAGGAAATGTCGCCTAAAAATATGAAGTTGCAATTTTGTCTTACAATTCTTTTTCAAATAACAAGCCAGGCATGGTGGGTTTTGATATCAGAACACAGGCAGACAAATATCTTCAGTTCCAATCCATCCTGGTCTATGTAGTGAGTTCTAGTTGAGCCAAATCTAAACAGTAAGACCTTGACTAAAACAACAAACATTGTATAATTGCAGTAGTTAATGAACTTAATCATCTATAACTGATGGAGAAAATCAATACTTAATAGTACAAGAAACAGGTCATGGTGACTATTCCAATACAATTTTATGTTACAACAGATGATTAATAGCCACTTAAATATCAGATATTATATGCAGAAAAAAATCCCTTAGTCACATGTAAGACGAGAAACATCCTAAAATTCTACTTTCTTATTCTGTACTAATTACTACTCCATGTATTTTCCCATCAGCACAAAGTCAAGAAAAACATTTTAATTTAAAAAATCTAAAACCCCTAATGAATGTGGAATATAGCTCAGTGATATAAAATTGTATATTGTGAGTTCTAGGGTTCAATCACTGCTACTGAAAAATAACAATAAAATTAGCAGTCCTTATTCATTCTTCTGAGGATACCTTCTTTAAAAGATATGACAGTAAATTCTAGAATATTTACTGTTATCCAAAGTTTTTAATTCACGCAACAGAATTCTCTTTACAGGAATCAACTCTGTAAGTAATGATCTATACCTTGACTTATTGGAAATAATTTAAATCTCTAAGTATTTCTTATCAAATAAAACATGTACAGGCCAAAAATTGTCCCCAATCCCAAGTATTCCTACTTTTGAAGTCATTGTGTTTCTCTTTCAGCCATTACAGTTGGTGATAATAATATATAAATACTTGACTAATGGCAATAATAACCACGAAGCATGAAGGACACTCGCATAGATTTTGCAGTCATCTAGTTTGATTGTTATAGCCTTGCTGTGGTGGTTTGAAAGATAAAGGTACTCAAATGAAGTGAAACAATTAGTAGATATAGGCTTTCTGAAGAAAAGTGTGTGCCACTGTGGGTGCGGGCTTTGAGTCTCTTGCTCAAGCTTCCTTTAATGTGACAGTCAGTAGACTTTCTATTGCCCCTGAGTCAGGATATAGGACTCTCAGCTCCAGCACCATATCTGCCTTCATACCACTATTCTTACCACCATGATACTAATGGACCAAACTTCAAAACTGTAAGCAAGCCCCTCAATTCAATGTTTTCATTTTTAAGAGTTGTTACTGTCATGTGTCTCTTTATAACAATAAAAACCTGACATAGACAGAAGTTGGTACCAGGGTCTGGGGTATTGTTTTGATAAGCTTGAACATGTGTTTGTTGGGAGGAATTTGGGGTTTGGTAGTTTGGGTAATGAAAACAGTGGAATGCTATAAGCACTTCTTAATGGGCCATACTAGTAGGAACATGTAAGGCATATGAGCTAAGAGTCATTTGAACTATGGAAGGATCACTCAAGTGGATTCAGAGAAGAAAAATTTTAGTGTGTTGCCTAGAGGCCATTCTTGTGATATTTTGGTGAAGGAAGCAGTTGCCTTTTCCCCTTGTCAGAAGAATCTTCCAGAGGTTAAAGTAAATAGTTTTAGTGTAATTCCTTCAGCAGAAGAAATCTCAAAACAGCCTAGTATAGACACCGTCATGTAGATGTTAATGACAATTCTAATGAAAATACATAATGAAAAGGAGCAAGTTGAGCAAGGAAAAATATTTGAGGAGAAAAAATGTAGCATAAATAATAAAAATCTGGGGACAGAAATTGGGGTTTAACCCAAAAACCAGATAAGCAAGGCAACCAAGCCATTAGAGAAGTCTTACCTCTGCCAAGGCTGGGCAATCAAAAGCTAAGCAGCTAAGCCAATCTCTCCTTCCATTTTATATTTCCTCTAGTGCTGGGATTAAAGGCATGTGATTCCCTTGGACTGGGATAAAGGTGTGAGGCTCCATCACCTAGATTTGTTTCTTCATTGATCTTGTGTGTCCCAGGGTGACCTTAAACTCACAGAAATCCATCTGACTCTGACTCCCAAATCCTGGGATTAAAGATACGTGTCACCATTGTTTGACATCTAGTGGCTTTAGTTTTGCTTCTGGTCTTCAGGCAAGATTTATTCATTAAAATAAAAATAATTTACCACTAGGAAGAAGACACAAGAAAATGGACTGGAGCTAAATCCTTTATTCAAGGAGCTAAATGGATTAGGAAATAGAATAAAGAGGGTAGTGACCTCAGGACAAGGTTCCACCCACCTAAATTTCCAACTTTTGAAGAAAAACTGAAAAAATCTTAGAGCTGGGTGTGGTCAAGGATATCATTAATTCTAGCACTTGGAATGCAGAGGCTGGCAGATCTCCAAATTTGAGGCCAACCTAGTCTAGAGGGAAGCTTTCTGAACAAGCAAGCTTAGGCAGTGAAAAACAGAAAGCTGGTGAAGATATAAATGAACATGGGGACATGTCCTAGCCTCAGCAGGCAGCAGATCTCAGCTGCTTTGATCACCTGTTTCTAGCTTTAGAGTTAAGGATAGAAGAAAGGACTTATGGAATAAACCCACTAAGGGGTGTCCCTGAATGGATGCCTAGTAGAGAGGCCATTGCATGAGGCAGCGAAGTTGAAACCTTGATTGTCGTGGAGAGCACAAGGTGTTAGACATGACATAGCTGTGGGATATCTCCCAAGAAGAGCTGCTGTCAGAGAATGTAACCAGCCCAAAGGAAAGAAGTATGTTGCAGTCAACAAATCTGAACAGAGTTGGAGATCTGAAGCATATTTTGACATTAGACATGGAGCTGCACAGTTTGGAATTTGCTCAGGTTTTATTTATTTTTGGTCATCCTTTGGTCCAGTATTTCCTTACTATTATTCATTTTCTCCATTTTGGAATGGTAATATTTATCCTATGCCATTATATGTTGGAAGTATGTGATCTGCTTTTTAGTTTTGATTTTTTATAGGAGAATTACATTTAAGAGATTGGCATACATATCAAAAAGACTTTAGGCTTTGCAACAGTTTTGGACATTGAGATTTTTGTAGACTATGGGGACTTTTGAAGCTGGACTGAATGCATCTTTGTTTTATGATGTAGTTATAAGCCTGTGGGAGTCAGGGAATTAAATGTGGTGATTTTAAATACAATGGCTCCAAAAGGGAGCAGCACTATTAGGAGCTATGACCTTGTTGAAGAAAGTGTGTCACTGTGGGGGTTGACTTTATGGTCTCTTTTGCTCTAGCTTCCATCTGTGTGACTGTTAGTTGACTCTCTTTTGCTTTTGAGTCAAGATGTGGGACTCTAAACTTCAGCACCACATCTGTCTGCCTGCTGCTATGCTCCCTGCCATAAAGAAAATGGACTGTTGAACATCTGAAACTGTAAGTGAGCCCCCTCAATTCAATGTTTTCATTTATAAGAGTTGCCATGTTCATGGTATCTCCTTGTAGAAAAGGAATCCAAGACACATGCCATGCAGCAGCACTATCCAGTATCACACATTAACTACAACTAGTCACTCCATACAAGGTGAGACATTTTTATCAGAATGTAAAGCAACTTTGTCCCTAAGCATAATCTTACCTAAAATTTTCAATGAGGAAGGGAAACAGTGCTAGGTTTCAGTCTTTCTATTGTCCAGACAATCTTTTACCTGTAACCATTATAAAATTAAAAACCAAGTTAGAGGCTCCCAACATACGGAATTTATTCCAAAAGTGAGAAATAGGAGCAGAGTGAAGAAATACTTTATTAGTATAATTACTAATAACCAAGTGACAACATTAATATTAACTTCTCTTGAAATTTTCTCTGCCAATGAAATTGGTCCAAAATTCCTCAATTTAGCTTAAGGCAGATTCTTAGAACAAGTTCAAAAAATAAGCCACATCATTTGCCAAAATAGCACAAGAATGGTCTCTAGCCTTGACACAATATTGCTCCTTCTGAAATTTCTTGAGCTGGGACTCCATATTCCACATTGCTATCAGTGCTATTGTTTTTCAAGGCCCTACTAGGATGGCCCAATTTTCTCCACTTAAAACATTCAATCATTTTTCTAGTCTAAAGTACCAAAGTCTTCCACATTCCTCAAAAATAACAGCATGGTCAGTGTTGTCACACCAGTGTCACATTCCCTGGGGCCATCTTTTGTCTTAGTGTCTTTTCTATTGTTGTGAAGAGATACCATGACCAAGACAACCTAGAAAAGAGCTTTTTGAGCTCATGGTTTCAGATGGTCAGACTCCATGACCATCATGATGGAGACATGGCAGCAGGCAGCTTGTCATAGTACCAGAGCAGTTGCTAAGAGATGACATTCTAACCCATGATTTGTAGATAGATAGAGCTAACTGGAAATGGCATGAGACTTGAAACCTCAAAACCCACTAGTGAAACATATCATCCAACAAGGCTATAACTTATAAACCTTTCCAAAAGCTTGAACAACTGGGGAACAAGTATTCAAATATGAGCCCCTTGGGACTATTCTCATTCCTACCACAATACCACCCAAATATTATAAACCAATTAAATAGTAAAATTAATAACAAATATCCTGCCAGGCATGGTGGTGCATCCCTTCTTTCACAGTACATGGGAGGCAGAGGCAGGCGAATCTCTGAGGTTGAAGTCAGTCTGATCTACAGAGAGTTCCAGGACAGTCAGAGATACACAGAGAAGTCCAGTCTCAAAAAAAACTTAAATAGAAACAAAAAGAATGAATTTATTTTAAAAACTATTATGGACTCACAGTGACCATACATAAAATTTTAAATAAATATTTTCATATTTACAAAGGAAAAATACTCCCACAGATATTTTATTTTATTCTCATGTGATAACAAAATCTAGATAGATACAAAAATATCATTGCATAAAGTAATCAATAAGCATAAATTAAGTCAGTGGTCACATAAATTGTATATGGTATGGTGAAATGGCTTTTGCTTTGTTTTGTTTTGTTTGTTTTGCTTTTTCGAGACAGAGTTTCCCTGTATATTTGGAGCCTTACTGAACTAGCTCTTGTAGACCAGGTTGGCCATGAACTCACAGCAATCTGCATGCTTCTGCCTCCTGAGTGCTGGGATTAAAGATGTGCACCACCACCACTCAGCTAGATATACGGATTCTAATTCAATGGCATTGTCTTAATTTCCTCAGATCTCAAAAATTTCATGAAAGAAAATATTCCTTAAAACTCAAAAGAACCGAATTGGGACTCTGACTCAGGGCTATTTCTGGTGTTGGTGCGGCTCCAAGAAGGCCATCACAGCCAGTCCCCCTAACTGCCCCATAGAGAAGAAAGATGAGCGAGTCCAGCTCAAAGTCCAGCCAGCCCCTGGCCTCCAAGCAGGAGAAGGACGGGACTGAGAAGCCAGGCCGGGGCGGCGCTGGTAGGGAGTCAGAAGGAGCCCAGTGAAGTGCCAACACGAAGAAACCTCAGAGCCGACCAAAGGGAAGCAAAAATAAGGGTGCCGCCAAGAAACGGAAAACTGCCACAGCTCCAGGGAGGAAACCGAGGGACAGACCCAAGAAACTGGAGAAGGAGGAAGAGGAGGGCATCTCCCAGGAGTCCTCGGAGGAGGAGCAGTGACCACGCGCAGTGCCACCTGCTCCTTGGCCATCACAGGAGCAGCTGCCCCTGGGACGGGAAGCCCTGCTTCCAGCCCCTTCCCCACCCCTACTGCAGACTACCGCACCAGCTGCAGGCTCTGCAGCACCCAAGGGAGCAGGGTTTGGCTCAGCCCCTGTGCCCTCCTTCCCAACACACCTGCCCTCTCCCGACAAGGCTAACTTCCCACTTGGCCGCAGCCTGCCCTGCTGCGCACTATCCTGCACTACCCTGGAGACCTTGCTCTCTGGGCTCTTTTGCAGGTCCCTTCTGCTCTGCTGTTCCTGGCTTCCTTGTATAGGGTCCTGGAAGCATTCCCTGGCCTTAAAGGGCCCCAGCCCCATCTCAATTCAGACAAGCCCCATTGGCTGACCTGGCCGCAGCAAGTGTGGTCGGTGCAGGGTTACATAGATCCCAGCATGCCCCCAGCCCTCACCCAACTATTACCAGGTGGGTTTCTCAGTCACCTTTGCCCCACCTTACCTAGACCCTGCATTAGGTTGGCTAGAGTCCCTTAGACTACAGGAAGTAGGACATGATGGCCCACCCACCTTGTTCTCACCTGGGACCCAGTGCAGTGACAGATAGGGGTCACACCCATCTCCAGGGTGAGATCCTATTCTCTGACATTCACCTAAGGCAGATGGGGCGCTACCTCACCTCCCCCACTCTAGGCTGTTACCCTTTCTCCAGTGGGGCACCAAGGAGCTAGCCTTGCCCCCCTCCTTTTGCTCCTCCCTGCCCCCCAAGGTTCTGGTTCCATCTTCTTCTCTGTTCACAAACTATCTCTGGACAGTTGTGTTGTTTTTTGTTCAGTGTTCATTCTTAGACACCCACCATTGCTGCTGCTACCAGAGCCAAAAGTTCATCCTCCCATTCTGCCTGCATTTTCCCCGAGGCACTCTAGGGGGAAGGGGGGCTGGGGTGCAGCAGGCTGGCTACCAACCACCCCACACCAGGGACGATGGGGCCCTGCCCCTTGGATGCTGCAGCAGAGTGAGGAGGGGGGCCCGTTTTGATGGAAAAGGGGTGTAGGCCCACCTTCTCCCCTCGTTCTGTGGGACGGGTGGTCAGTATTTGTCCCGGCCTAGGGGCCCCCTTTGATTTCCTACTTGCAGTTACTTGAATAAAAAAAATAGCCTTTTCTGAAAAAAAAAAAAACCTCAAAAGAACCAAAGAGAAGGAGTGAATACAAAAAAGAAAAAAAAATGTTGTCATTGGGACTATATAACTTGGATCCTTAAGGAATTACTCGGTGAAGAAGTCTGACTCATGATCCACGGGCACAATTGATGATTTCTTTCATAGATCCTTAATCTTTTAATACTAAGAAAAAGCAAACAATTTAACCTAGAAAACGATTGTTCAGATTAAAGCATCACTACTACTCAACACTGCCTTGGACAACAATGAGCCTTCAATATGAATGGAATTTTCACCCTTAAATAAACATTTTAGGTCTTGAATACTACCAACATCCAAGGATAGAAAAACAAGAAAGAAACATTTAAAAGTAAGTTTTTTGTTTCAGAATCAAAGAAAGGAGATATATTTGCCAATGATACATTCTATAATAGTTTCTCTAACAAAAATGTTTTTTAAGATACATCAGTACCAAAAAAATAGTAATATCACCTAAAAGCAATAAAATGGTTTCTTCTAACTTGGTTGCATTAGGATCTTCAGGAATTCCAAAAGAAACAGTGTGATTTTACATTCTTAACTCACAGCAAGATGTAATCCACAGAATCTTTCAAAAGTCTTTGTCTTCATATAATTTGCAGATGAATCTTTAGAAGAACAGAAACCTGTTAGTCAGAAGATTGTCAGTTCTACCTCTTGGGTGTGAAAAACAAAGACTCTATGAGGAATTGAATGAAATACTACAATATCAGTGAGTCACGCAACCACTCTATGAGGGCTCCAACGTGAATAGTGCTTTGTCATTCTTGCCATGTAAACAATGTTCACATTCCTCATATTTTCTTCCTCAAACATGTGGTGGGCAGAAAAAGAAGTATTGGCAAGAGTTGAAAGTTAAGATTTGAGGCAGATGCAGCACCAAAGGTTTAGTTAAACAAGGCTTACAAAAATATTAATAAAACTGATTTAATTCCAAATTTATTTCCAAATTTCCATGAGGAAAATGGCCTTACCTTTAGCATTACTTCCTTATATTCAACTATTAGCATAAAAGATCATAGTAGATAGTATGATCAATTTTGAATGATCCTTTTTATTTTCTAATTATGTTCAAGTGTGTGCATATTTGTACGAAAAGTTGAGTGAACTGTATACATTGTAAACAGCAATCAGATGCCAGAGAACAACCTCAAACATCATTCTCAGGAACATTATCCAACTTCTCTGAGAAGAGAGCTCACAATAAGGCTAGACTGTCTGCTTGGGAACCCGAAGGGATCATCGATCTCTACCTCCTCATTTTTACTTTGGTGCTGCGACTCAAACTCAGGCCCTCATATTTGTAAGAAAAGCAATTTACCAGCTGTCTTCCCAGTGCATAGAAAGTGTTTTCCTAACTTGATAGCATAGTTTAACAATTAATGAAGCCTTCACTTATAAAAGAAAGAAAAACACACTTCAGAGAAGCCACCATCCCATATAATTCTCAAGCATCCTAAGAGTTAAGAAGATTCTGATAACATTCAAATTATGTAAATAAGGATTATCATAAAATATTTTAAAGTCTGCAACAACAACATTAAGAATTTCTCTTACTCCTGCTTCTATATTAAAAATTTTATGCCCAGAAAACTCAAGGTGAATGGTTAAGTCATTTATGACTGGATAAGTAATGAGCAAAGACTTCCGTGATGGTTATTCTTGGTTGTCTACTTGATTGCATCTGGAACTGAAACCTCAAAGTGGAAAGCTTGCCTGTGATGGATTATTGCTTAATTTGAAATTCCACTTCTATTCTTGATCTTTGTGGTGGAAAGTCACACCGTTCACTCAACTTTTATATCAGATTTAATCTGGGTCATTACTTCTCCTCAAAGCCTATATAATTAGATGGAAGAAGAAAGTTTATTCTCTTTTCCTGTGTAACCTCCTCACCTTGCTAGCAAGTCCTTTCATCACTGTCATTAAAACCTACTTCTTCAAGATTCCAGGATATAGTGAAGACCAGCTGAGACATCAAACCTTCTGGAATGAGCAGCTACTTGATTCTTAGGTTTTCCCTTTACCCACAGCAATTGTTGGATTAATTGGACTATAGCCTGTAAGTCATTGTAAATAACAAACAAATCCTACATATATACGTATATATATGTATATATACATATATGTACGTACATGTGTAGGATTTATATGTCCATATATACATATGTACGTATATATGTAGGATTTGTTTGATATTTATAATGGCTTACATATATATGTAGGATTTGTTTATTTTATTTATATATACACACACACACACACACACACACACAGATTCATTCTATAAATTCTGTTACTCTAGAGAACTCTAATGCAACTTCTAAAAATATTTTCTTGAATTTACAAAATTGAATCTGTCCAGGCAAAACTAGTCATATATTTTAAGTAATTCTTATGATTGTAACTAACTAAGCCTGAACATCCAAAGCACAACCTGTAAGTACTTAGAAATGGAGTCTCCCATTTCACAGGATACATACTACATGGGTACATGAGCATTCATTTTAAAAGTGCCTTATCACAGAAGCAGTGTTCCCAAGATGATCTAAATTGAATCCTTAATTACATCTGATTACTGACAGATTTGTCAGTATTTAAGGTTTTATAATTTTATGGATATAAATGACACAAGATAGAAGCACACAGAAGCACTGTACACAGTTGGTAACCAGTAGAGAGTTCCTCAATGTGAAATTTCAACATTGAACAGATAATAATTCTCCTAAAAGTTTAGAAAATTTAATGTAATTTTCAGAAAAATGATGCTAGAGCTATTTGTTGGTTTTAAACTTTTTAAGTTTCTGATAATTAATAAAGACAGGTAAAAATAGTAAAATAAATTTAGAAAACAAAATTAAATAGGACAAATATTGAGGGGATCTTAGGCTTAAAGTCATGCAAAGTAATATGATAATGCTACAAACAGAGAGGAAGGCACTTCCAAGGGAGAGAAAGTGCCACGAAACAGAAGGAAGAATTCACCTGAGAACAGGGTATCTGGACCAGGGCATCCTTTGGGAAGACAGGTATCTCTTGGAAAGAAAGAAGGATGTTCTCTAATACTGAAGGATAGGACGATTAATTCTTAATCTAGCCATTTAAATGTTTTGCATTATAACATTTGTTTCTTTACTTGCATGGTGGTATGTGTACATTCATGTGCCACAACAATTATGTCTCAATCAAAGGATTACTGATTATAATCATGGATTAAACAGGTCTTGACCTCCCTGGCTAATTTGTTCCATCTTCCTTCTCTTCAACTAAGCCTTCCAGGAGCTCATCGCAGAGATTGAATGTCTGTCACTTCATCTGCATCTATCAGTTACTGGATGTAGGTTTTATGATGACAACTAGGGTAGGCACTAATCTGATTATAGGGAGAGGCCAGTTCAGAAACCCTTTCTAGTATTGTTAAGAGTCTTAGCTGGGGTCATCTTTGTGGATTCTTGGGAATCTCCCCAGTAGCCAGTTTTACCTTAATCCCATAATGAATCCCTCTATTAAGATATTTCATTCATTGCTCCTCCTCTCTTTCCTCCTCTAACTAGGCCTTCTCAAGTCCTCATGCTCCCATCCCCTATCCCTTCCCTTCTACCTCCCCATTCCTAGTTTACCTAGGATATCTTAACTATTTCCCTCTCCAGGGAGACTCAAATGTGTGTCACTCTCTAGGTCTTCCTTTTGAACTACCTTCTCAGGGGTTGTGAATTGTTGGCTGATTATTTCTTGCTTTACATCTAATATCCATTAACAGTCTTGTGTTCTTTACATATTTTGGAGATGAGTCCTATGACAGATACAGAGTTGCTGAAGATCTTTTCCCATTCTGTAGGCTGCCATTTTGTCTTATTGATGATGTCCTTTTCCTTACAGAAACCCGAGTTCCATTTATTAATTGTAGTTCTCAGTGTCTGTGCTACTGATGTTATATATAGGAAGTGCTCTCCTGTGCCCAAGCATTCAAGGCCACTTTGCAGTTTCTCTTCTATCAAGTTCAGTATAACTGAATTTGTGTTGAGGTCTTTGCTTCTACAACAGCACTAGTTTCTGGTGCTGCCGTCTTATTCTTTACATTGCTGAATGTATTCTTACACTGCCGTCTACTCATCTCTTCTTCCAATAGTTGCATTTGGGGCCTGTGACTCTTATGGTGTTCTTCCACCAGAAGTATGGTATATGTGGATCCTGAGGCTCTGATGGTTTCTAATGTAACAGGGGATGTCGGGGTTGGGTAAGAAGTATGATGATACCTGGTATCTCTTCCTCCAGGTAAAGGTGGGGCCTGCAGATCAGGTGTTCACCAATGCAGTAGGGGATTTTAGGGATGGGCAGGGAGGATGTTAGTGCCTTGTCACTGGGTGGGTATGGTTGGTAAATGGTTGGGACAGAGGATGTGCTCCCAGGGTCTAGGGCCAAGAAAGCCAAGCTCAAAATTAATTTTTAAATGTTCTTTCAAGTTCCTATGTAACCAAAATCCTTGAAAACCCCCATAGCTGTGTATTTTCCAATGCTATTTTCTCAAACTCTGCATTAGAGAGATAGCCCTGTGTGACAGAATTAAAACTTGTGTAAATGGGCCAAAGAATTTGTGTAATGGTCTTATTCAGTAGGATTAACACTTTACTCAAAAAGTCCTCTAAAAGGCCCCTTTCTTTTTTAAAAAAAAAAATCAAACCTAAAGGAAGAGGAAGGAGGAATCTGAACATAGAACATTGGTGGTAATAAAGAGTCTAATTATATTTCAAAATATATCATAAATTAGATAGGGAGGAGGGGACAGAATAATGTCCTACATCATTTTGAAAGTAAGTTTATGACTACAAACTATACATAACTGTACATAAACACTGTACTGTAGCTGAAAAAGGATTTTCTTATAAGACAGAGATGGATAATTCTGAAATCACTATTATGTACAAACTATTATGTATGAATAAAAAAATGCACTGCAAATCTGTTGAGAGGGAGGAAAAGGGAAACCTAGAATGAATCTACAATGTAATTCTTGATTACAGTACTGATGTCATTATAAAGCCCTTTAAAAGTACTAACAATTTTGATAGATACAGAAATAACTATAACATATACATATGCTTGTATGTATAAATATATATGTGCACTACATGTTTAATATTTGCTTTATATACCCATATACATTCACATTTAGATTATAAGTATTTCTACATAGATAGAGATAACAAATTACACCAGATGCTGTAGTAATTGAAGGGAAAATGGAACATTTGTTCACTGCTCATACCAAGGGCAAACTGATACAGTCAGTATGGAAATCAGTGTGGAGGTTCCTAAAAAAGATGGAAATCAATCTACCACAAGATCCAGCTACATTACTACACTTGGGCATATACAAAAAGACTTCATATCATTTTTTCTGAGACAAAATTTTTCTGTGTAGCCCTTATTGTCCCAGAACATGCTCTGTGGAACAGGTTGCCCTAAAACTCAGAGATCATCCTGCCTAAGCCTCTGGAATGGAGGGATTGACACCACCTAGTGAATTCCACATTTTATTACATAAATATTTGCTCATTCAGATTCATTGCTCTACCCAAAGTAGCCAAAAACTAAGAACTGCTCAGATGTCCATCAATTGATGAATGATATAATGACAATACAATGGGATATTACACAGCTATTAGGAAAATTAAAATTTGCTGGTCAACTGGGTCTTGAAGCAATCATCCTGCAAAAGGGAACCTATACCCCTAAAAACAAACATTGCATGTTTTCCCCTAAACGAGGAGGCTAGCTTTTATGCTTTAGATATGTGTGTTTTATTTAGAATATCCACAGATGTAGCATAGTTAGAAAGACAACAGGGAGAAAGAAGGGATCTTCCAAAAAATGGGAAATAGAAAATAGTGTTAGGAAGAGATAAAGTGGAAATCTGAACAGAAATATTAAATGGAATACAGTATAGGAGGGCAGAAAAGAGGAGTGAATTTGTGGAGGGACTGCTTCTGAAAAGCCATTTTGGATATCCACTTATGTAGAAGTATCCTAAAATATATAAATATATAAAAGGAGTTTATGTTAGATAGACTCTATAGTGGGGAACAATACCTTAATTAGGCATAATATATTATCATATAAAATCCACAGTACCAGAAAAGGGTTTTATCTTTTTTGCTTGTTCACCAAAATGGTCCCATAGATATTACACTCCCGCCAGTGTTACAGGCTATAGTATCAATGCCATTGATTACAACCCACCATTTGATTGATAGTCAGTATGTACTGATAAATGTACCACATATATGTCAGAAGTTGGAGCAGTGCACAACTGTTGCTCAAAGGAAACTTATTCACTGCTGATTGCTATGGTGGTAGGGTTTATATCAAACTGTCATAAATTAGAGTCATTTTGGAAATGTAAGTTTCAGTTAAGAGAATGCCTCCATGCACAAATCTAAAATGCATTTTATTTATTTTTTATTTTATTTATTTTTAATTATTATTATTATTATTTTCGAGACAGGGTCTCTTTGTAGTTTTGGAGCCTGTCCTGGGACTAGCTCTTATAGACCAGGCTGGTCTCGAACTCACAGCAATCTGCCTGTCTCTGCCTCCCAAGTGCTGGAATTAAAGGCATGCGCCACCACTGCCCCACTTAAAATGCATTTTATTAATTGATTGTTGATGTGTGAGATCCTAGCCCACCATAGAGGGTGCCACCCCTGACTTAGTTATCCTAGGTTCTATAAGAAAATAGGCTGAACAAGCTATTAGGAACAAGCCAATAAAAAGCATTCCTCCAACAGTTTTTGCATTCAGGTTCCTGACTTGAGTTCCTTTCCTAATTTTCATCTATGATTGATTATGCTGTGGAACTGTAAGATGAAATAAACCTTGTTTCTTTTGGTCATGATATTTTATCACAGTAATAGAAACCTTAACTATGCCAGGATTCATAAAGGAGTAATAGAAATGCTCTCACTAGTTTTATGCCAAATTGACACAAGGTAGAACCATCTGAGAAAAAGGAACTCAATTGAGAAAATTGATAAGACCAGACTCTGAGCATCTTCCTAAAAAGTGATTGATTTGAGAGTGTCCAGATCAATGTTGACAGGGCCACTACTGAGATAATATTCCTAGATTCTATAAGAAAGCAGCAGGTTGAGCAAACCATGAGGAGCAAGCCAGTAGGCAGTACTCTGCTGTGGCCCAGCCTAAAGGTTGCTTCCCTATTTGAGTTCTTGTCCTGTCTTCCATATTGAACTGTGATATGGAAGAGTAAGAAAAATATATATTTTACCCTACAACCTGCTTTTGGTCATGTTGTTTCATCACAAAAGTAATAAGGTACCTAAGGCAATAAGGTACGGAAGGAGAAAATAATCATTAATATCATTTAACTATTAACCTTGCATGCTACAATAATATCCTGCCAAACAGCAAGGCGTGCCCATTTGTATAATAGTAGTGATAAGGATATGGGAATAACCAACTCCTTTGTTTGTATTTAGGTATTGCTCCATAAGATGGAACCCATACCAGACAAGGTCAGTGAAGCTAAGAACTTGAGGGTAGATAGATTCTAGGGGAAACGTGCTATTATTATTCTCCTAAATGAATACAGCAATAAAGTCACTTCTACTAACATAACACTATATCATTAATAAGACCATTGCTTAGCAATATTAGTGAAGTTTCTTTTTGCATCAGATAACAACTAATCCAGAAACCCATAACTGGTCAACTTTGAGAAAATAAAAGATTTTTGAGCACTCAGATGTAAATGTCTATATCACAACCATCTCTTCAAGACTCAGTGATATATGAAAAAGGAGTGTGTGGAAAGATTATAAAAGTCAGAGGTGGCAAATAATGTCAAGGAAACAACAACTTTCCAGACAAAGTGGGGTAGATGCACATGTGAACTCACAGACTGTGGTGACATGCATAAGAATTTTTCAAACTCAAGGCAGATAAAGAGAGTCCTTTTATAGAAGAGGAAAATGGGCACAAAGTCAGACTTCTAATCAAGATGCTATTGGGATCTGATTGATCCTGAGCGAGGAAAAATCCATTCTATTAAGTGATGTGACACCTGGCATTCTAGAGTAAGCTCCAGTCCTACTAGTACTTGACCAACACAAATTAGATTCAATGATTTTTTAAAAATAAGAACAAGAAAAAAATGAAATTTGATGGATAGGATGTGGGAAGGCTTAGAAGCAGAGAATGAATATGATAAAATATACTGTATAAAATCCAAAAAGAATAAACAAAACCATTATTTTTAAAAAGAACCTTTTACAGGGATGCCAAAATCAGCTAACAATGTATTAGCAGTAAAGAAATAGCCTTTGAATTAGAAAAAATTTAATAACTTGGGTTAATGAATTAAAATTGCATCTTCTACTCACCAAATACAAAAATATTATTCTAAACAAATATACAAAAGAATGTTGACCAATGATAGAATTGACCTGTCACTAGAAAATGAGTTCTAAATACTTTCCAAATTTATTAAATAATCATGGTAAAGATTGAACACTGTAACATGAATGATAAAAACCCAGAAAAGGATATTGGGATTCAACCCAAAAACCAGAAAAGCAAGACAGCCAAGCCACTAGAGAAATTTTACCTCTACCAAGGCTGCATGAATGCAAACTAAGCAGCTAAAACTCTCTTTCCTCCCATTTTATATTCCCTCTAGTGCTGGAATTAAATGAATGTGACTTCCTAGGACTGGAATTTAAGGTGTGAGCCACCACAACCTGGATTTATTTCTGCATTGATTTTGTGTATCCCAGGGTGGCCTTGAACTCACAGAGATCTATCTGCCTCTATCTACCAAATCCTGAAATTAAAGGCATGTGCCACCATTACCTGGCCTAGAGTGGCTTTAGTTTTGCTTCAATACCAACACTGGGTGACTGGTAATGAAATCAGGCAGGAAATTAGTAAGAAAACAAACATATGAGCAACTGACTGTCCCTACCAATACTTTAGAGAAATCTTCACACAGCATTAAGATTGTCAGTCTTCTAAAACTTACAGGAGCACTTTCTTAGTAACAGAAGAATCTTAAAGAAAAAGAAGAGTATTTAATTTTTTTCCTGACCATATGGGATTACAGACATCAATGGCAAATAGAGAAATTTATCAGTGATACATGAAATCTGACACATTGCTAGCTTGAACTTACTCAAACAATAGGGATGAAAATGAAGATCCTTCAAAATTCCTATCAAAATATTACAAGCACTATTTTAGCAGAGATTTAAAAAAAAGATATTCTGAGGAACACACAGAATCTCAGGGAACCAAACAAATTTCAAAAGTTCTGAGAAGAGATAGGAGAGTCACAGTCATACAGACAGATAGATGAAAGATAGATGGACAATTGGATAGATATGAAGTTTTTTGTTTTTGGTTTTTTTTTTACTTTAGACAAGGAATCCCTCTGTATCCTTAACTTGCCAGGAAGTTCCACTGTAGTTGAGGAAGACCTTCATTCACAGAAAGAGATGAACTAACATCTAAAATTAAAGGTATACAGGAACACATACAGGTTGAGGCAAGATACTTAACAATGAAATAAAATTATAAAGATGAAAATCAATTAGTATTGGCCTGATGATGTGTCATTGAAGATATCTAACACAGTACTCTGGTCAGGAACTATAATGGAATTTTAAGACCCTTCTCCTTTCCTAAAGGAAAACTCTGCTTGTATATCGTAGTGAGACATAATGTATGTGCAATAATGTGCAATGTTCTGCAGCACTATAATAGGAATTACCTTGAGGACATTACCCTGAGTAGCTTGTCAAGTGAAATAGAATGTGGCAAAAGAATTTTTAGAACTTGCTTCTTCTTTCACTTGAAACTCTAATTTCTGTCATGCTCACTCACTTACCACTACCTGTTTGTTTGACTACTAACTTTCATCGCTTCATAACTCAGAGTGCTTGAATTTACTCAACAATATCTCTTTTCTTGCTCTCATCTCTGTCTTTCCTCCATCTCTACTCTCCCATTCCCTCAAGTTCTCCTCCCCCCTACTCCCCTCATCTTCCCCTTCCACCTTCCCTACTTCCCCTACCCCCATGCTCCCAATTTTGTCAGGCGATCTTGTCTGTTTCCCTTTTCCCCTTTCCCTTGTATGTTTTTCTTAGGCTTCACCTTGTTACTTAGCTTCTTCATTATCATGAACTATAGGTTCAATATCCTTTGTTTACAGCTAGTATCCACTTATGAGAAAGCACATATCATGCTCATATTTCTGAGTCTGGGTTACCTCACTCAGAATGGTGTTTTATAGTTCCATCCTGTTGGGCCAAAAAATTGTTTCAGGACCTGTACCTTGAGGTCTGTAGGACAGAGAAAAGCCTGGCTTGAGTTCCAGGCCTGTACCTCAAGGAACGTAAAACAGAGAAAAGCCTGCCTTGAGATTGAGGGATAATCTCAAAGCTACCAAGGATGATACAGCAAAATCCAGCGAGGGAGAGCTTGGCTGTGCCTCATTGGCTGGAGGCACGTCCACAGCACAAGAAGTTGCTTAACCTATATAAGCTGACACACAGTAAGAAACTGAGTTTCTGCTGTGCTTTGACTCCCTATAACGTCTGATTGTCCTGCATCCTTGGGCTGTGGATCTGATTGTCTTGCATTGTTGGGCTGCGGAAGGGGCAGATAGAAACTCACCATTCCCTGGGAAATAAGGCTACAGAGGCCTGGCAACTGGTGCCAGAATGTGGGACGACTTGTCCCAAGGTAAAGCAGTCACTCCAGGTGAGTGGGAACCCATGATGAGTAACACAACTTCACATAAAAATGACCCAGTGCTTAAAGTGCTGAGATATATGCTATTCTCCCAAGGCCTGGAATTGTCAGACCACAATGTGATCCAGGCATGGGAGGATAAAATTACCATGGCCACCTGGGTACCCCTCGGGAATCTTTTCTCATGGGACACATGGAACGGGGTGCAGACTCTGGCCAGAGAAAGGGAAAAACACTTTGATATACCCCCACCATTGGGATTCTATCCAACTCTTATGACCCTTAAGGCATGTTTTCACCCCACTGCTCTCCCTTCCCCAACGGTGGGTAAGGAAAAGGTCAAAGATTGGGAGATGTCTAAAGAATCCAAAAGTAACCAATTAACTAAAAGAATGAGAGAAAAGAAGACAGACAAAAGGGAAGAACAAAAATTTATGCAATTTACTGAAGAGAGGTCCTAGGGGAAAGGAGTATGGCAGGCAGAGGCAAAGACATAAAGGAAAGTAGATATTGCCTGTGACAATGCTTGGTTGCCTCCTTATGCCCCCAGCCTCACTGGAATGGATAAAATGGGAGAGGGGAAAGGGACACAAAAGTGGGCTCCATCTTTGCCAGGAGGAAATGAATATAAATTTGGGTGGGGCCAGACAGAGACAAAGGAAAGTTCAGGCATCTGATCCTCCTGGGGTTGTCTACAAACCTTCTGGGACAAGATTTGTTAGGACAAATAGATGCCATTATTACGACTGACCACATAGGCTTTTATGATGATAAAATTGAACAAGGTGTCATCAGGCAGATGTCCAACACCTGGACTCACCCCCAAAAGTAGAGACCACTGATCCCAGGGTCCCCCAATAGGGGGGTAACTGGTAAGCTGGTATGGGTGGAGCAGTACTCATTACCTGAACTTAAACTGATGCTCGAGGACCCACGACCTCCATCAGAACCGGAGTGGGACTGAACCAATTACCTAGGACAAGGAGGGAACGGGCTCCACCAGGAGCAGAAGACAGGACCCAACCCAGTCCCGGGACACGAGCAGATCAGGATTGACCCAGCGACCAGAGCCAGAGCCAGCGATCTCCACCGGAACAGGTACAAGGGAATAAACTCTTAGCGAGTGAGCCAGACACAGAGACTGCTAAGGGTCTGGACGTGAATCTGGGACTTTCAAAGGAGTGGATATAGGCCAACACCCCCGCGGGTCTGGTAGAGAGTCTAGGACCTCCCAGGAACTAGGCCAGAGCCAGGACCTCTGTCAGCCTGGGCGTGAGTGAGGCTGGGTCCTCCAAGGGAATAAGCAGGAACCAGAGATCTCAACAGGGCTAGGCATGAATCTGGGACCTCAGAGAGAGTAGAACTGAGCCAGGTCCCCTGTGGGTTCGGGCATTGGTTTGAGACATCAAAGGGAAGAGGCAGGAACCTGTAACCCTTTTGGGTCCCAGCGCAAGTCTGGGACCTCTGAGGAAGCAAGCAGGTCCCCTGCCGGTTCAGGCACACCCTAGCCTAGAACCTCCCAGGCAGTAGACTGTAACCAGAAACCTTTCCAGGCCCAACTCCAATCCAGGGGCTTCTGCAGGAGGGAACCCAGCCTAGGACTTACAGATACAGGTCAAAGCTGGTGACCTAAGCCAAAGTTGGCCAGAGGCAAGGAACTCCACCTTGGGCAACAAATCCCACAGGAGTGGAATTGAACAAGACTCCTAGGACCGAGAGAGCTGAGGAAACAAGCTCCACCTGGAGCAGAAGCCAGGAGCAAATCCAGCCCTGGGAGCCAACCCAGTCCTGGGACACTGATTGAGCCAACGACCTGACTCAGCCCACAACCTCCACCAGAAATGGAGTGGGACTGAACCAGTTACCTAGGACAAGGAGAAAACGGGATCCACCAGGAGCAGAAGATAGGAGCCAACCTGGTCCCGGGACATGAGCTGATCAGGATTGACCCAGCGGCCAGAGCCAGAGCCAGCGATCTCCACCAGAAAAGGTCTAACTCCAAGCCAGGGACATCTACAAGAGGAGATCCAGACCAAGATTTACAGAAGCAGATCAAAGCCAGCAGCCTAGACCAAAGTAGGCTTCAGACAGCAAACTCCAAGAGAGCAGACCAAAACACAGGAGCACTGAGCTACCTCCAGGAACAGGAATAACCAACGAAGTAACTAGAACTGCGATACTGACTGTACCACTACGAAAAACATCTTAGCTTTTGATCTACTGACACATAGGGAATTATTCAACAGAATCTCAGACAGCACCAACCACACCTATTACAGGTAAAGATGAGTAGAAAAGGTAAGATCACAAGCTACACCACAAAGAACAACACAATACCAGTGAAACACAAAGACCGTACAAAAGTAAGACCTGAACAACCAAATATAGATGACCGAGAAAAAATGATCTAAAAAATAACCACAAGAGAATATCTGAAATTATTAAAGATGAATTGAGAAATTACCTTAAAGAAATGGAAGAAAAAACAAACAAAAAATTGGAAGATATCACCAAATCACTTAAAGAAAACCAAGAAAAAGAACTAAAACATGTAACAGAAACTATTCAGGTCTTGAAAACTGAAATAGAAAAAATAAAGAAAACACAAGCTGAAGGAATTATAGAAACAGAAATCATGAGGAAAAGAACAGGAACCACAAATGCAAATACAAACAAGAGAATACAAGAAATAGAAGAGAGAATCTCAAGTGCGGAAGATAAAATAGAGGAAATAGACTCATCAGTTAAAGAAAACATTAAATCTAACAAAAGCTTAGCCCAAAATATCCAGGAAATATGGGACAAGATAAAAAGGCCAAATCTTAGAATAATAGGTATAGAAGAAGGAGAAGAAAGTCAACTCAAAGGCACAGAAAATATATTTAACAAAATCATAGAAGAAAACTTTCCCTACCTAAAGAAAGATATGCCTATGAAGATACAGGAAGCTTACAGAACACCAAATAGACTGGATCCAAAAACAAAAAAGGCCTCTCGGCACATAATAATCAAAACACTAAACATACAGAGTAAAGAAAGAATATTAAGAGCTGCAAAGGAAAAAGGACAAGTAACATATAAAAGTAGACCTATCAGTATTACACCTGACTTCTCAGTGGAGACAATGAAAGCCAGAAGGTCATGGTCAAGCATTATGCAGACATTGAGAGACCACAAATGCCAGCCCAGGCCACTATACCCCGCAAAACTTTGATCACCATAGAAGGACAAAACAAGATAATCCATGACAAATCTAGATTTCACCAATACCTAGCCACATACCCAGCCCTACACAAAATACTAGAAGAAAAACTCCAACCCAAGCAAGATGGCCACACCAACAAAAACACACACAATTGATGATCTAATTACAGCAATTCCCGAAGAGGAAAAAAAGCGCACAAAATAACATCACCAACGAGGAAAACCAAATTAACAGGAGATAGAAATCACTGGTCATTAATATCCCTTAATGTAAATGGACTCAACTCACCCATAAAAAGGCACAGGCTAACAGATTGGATACGAAAACAGAACCCATCCTTCTGCATCCAAGAAACGCATCTCAACCTCAAAGACAGACATCATCTCAAATAAAAGGTTGGAAAAAAATATACCAATCAAATGGACCTAAGAAACAAGCAGGTGTAGCTATCCTAGTATCTAACAAAATAGACTTCAAGCTAAAATCAGTCAAAAGAGACAAAGAAGGACATTTCATATTAGTCACAGGGAAAATCCATCAAGAGGAAATTTCAATATTAAACATCTATGCTCTGAATACAAGGGCACCTTCATATGTCAAAGAAACACTTTGAAAACTTAAATCATATATTAAACCCCACACACTGATAGTGGGAGATTTCAACACTCCCCTCTGACCACTGGACAGGTCAATCAGACAAAAAATGAACAGAGAAATAAGAGAACTAAAAGATGTTATGTCTCAAATGGACTTAACAGACATCTATAGAATATTCCATCCAAACAGAAAAGAATATACCTTCTTCTCAGCACCTCATGGAACCTTCTCAAAAATTGACCACATACTCAGTAACAAAACAAACCTCAAGAAATACAAAAAAAAATTAGAATAAGCCAATGTACCTTATCATATCACATGCTTTAAAACTAGAAGTCAACAGCAATACCAAATCCAGAAAACCCACAAACACATGGAAATTAAACAGTGCTCATCTGAATCATCAATGGGTCAAAGAAGAAATAAAAGGGGAAATTAAAGACTTCCTAAAATTCAATGACAATGACCACACAACATAGCCAAATTTATGGGATACAATGAAAGCAGTGTTAAGAGGCAAGTTCATAGCACTAAATGCCTACATAAAAAAGCTAGAAAAATCCCACACTAGTGAAATAACAGAACATTTGAAAACTTTAGAACAAGAAGAAGCACACTCACCTAAGAGAACTAGACAGCAGGAAATAATCAAACTGAGAGCTGAAACCAACAAAATAGAAAGAAAGAAAACAATACAAAGAATCAATGAGACAAAGAGTTGGTTCTTTGAGAAAATCAACAAAATAGACAAACCTTTATCCAAGCTAACCAAAAGACAGAGAGAGAATATCCAAATTGACAAAATCAGAAATGAAAAGGGGGACATAACAACAGACACAGAGGAAATACAGAGGATCATCAGGTCATATTTTGAAAACCTGTACTCCACAAATTTGGAAAACTTAAAAGAAATGGACAACTTTCTGGATAAATATCACTTACCAAAATTAAAGCAAGACCAGATAAGCAAACTAAACAGACCTATAACTGCTGAAGAAATAAAACAGTCATTAAAAGTCTCCCAACCAATAAAAGCCCAGGACCAGATGGTTTCAGCTCAGAATTCTACAAGACTTTCAAAGAGGAACTAATACCAATTCTCCTCAAATTATTCCACACAATAGAAACAGAGGGAACATTGCCAAACTCTTTTTATGAGGCTACAATTACCCTGATACCCAAACCACAGAAAGACAATACACAGAAAGAGAATTACAGACCAATCACACTCATGAACATTAATGCAAATACTAATAAAATACTAGCAAATAGAATCTAAGAACACATCAGAACCATCATCGACCATGACCACGTCGGCTTCATCCCACAGATGCAGGGATGGTTCAACATACGAAAATCTGTCAATGTAATCCATCATATAAACAAGCTGAAAAATAAAAACCACATGATCATCTCATTAAATGCAGAAAAAGCGTTTGACAAAATACAACATCCCTTCATGATAGAAGTCTTGGAGAGAACAGGGATACAAGGAACATACCTAAACATAATTAAGGCAATATACAGCAAGCCAACAGCCAACATCAAACTAAATGGAGAGAAACTCCCAGCGTTTCCACTGAAATCAGGAACAAGACAAGGTTGTCCACTCTCTCCATACCTATTCAATATAGTTCTTGAGGTCCTAGCTAGAGCAATAAGACACCAAAGGGCGATCAAGGGGATACAAATTGGAAAAGAAGAAGTCAAACTCTCACTGTTTGCTGATGATATGATAGTTTACGTAAGTGATCCCAAAAATTCTACCAAAGAACTTCTAAAACTCATAAACACATTCAGCAATGTATCATGATACAAGATTAACTCAAAAAAAATCAGTAGCCCTCCAGTACACAGATGATAAAAGGACTGAGGAAGAAATCAGAGAATCAACACCCTTCACAATAGCCACAAATGACATAAAATATCTCAGAGTAACTCTAACCAAACAAGTGGAAGAGTTGTATGACAAGAACTTTAAATCTTTGAAGAAAGAAATTGAAGAAGACACCAGAAAATGGAAAGACCTCCCATGCTCTTGGGTAGGCAGAATTAATATAGTAAAAATGGCAATCCTACCGAAAGCAATCTACAGATTCAATGCAATGCCCATCAAAATCCCAACAAAATTCTTCAAAGACCTTGAAAGAACAGTACTCAACTTCATTTAGAAAAGCAAAAAACCCAGTATAGCCAAAACAATCCTGGGCAAAAAAAGAACATCTGGAGGCATCACAATCCCTGACTTCAAACTATACTACAGAGCTACAGTACTGAAAACAGCCTGGTACTGGCATAAGAACAGACAGGAGGACCAGTGGAACTGAATAGAAGACCCTGATATCAATCCAAACATCTTCGAACACCTGATATTTGATAAAGAAGCAAAAAATATCAAATGGAAAAAAGAAAGCATATTCAACAAGTGGTGCTGGCATAACTGGATATCAACATGTAGACAAATGAAAGTAGACCCCTATCTATCACCATGTACAAAACTCAAATCCAAATGGATCAAAGACCTCAATATAAAGCCAGCCACACTGAACCTTATAGAAGAGAAAGTCAGAAGTACACTTGAACGCATTGGCACAGGGAACCACTTCCTATATAGAACCCCAGCAGCACAAACACTGAGAGAAACAGTTAATAAATGGGACCTCCTGAAACTTGAAAAGCTTCTGTAAAGCAAAGGACATGGTCAACAAGATAGAACGCCAGCCTACAGAATGGGAAAAGATCTTCACTAACCCCACATCAGACAGAGGTCTGATCTCCAAAATATACAAGGAACTCAAGAAATTGGACACCAAAAGAACACATGATCCAATAAAAAAAAATGGAGCACAGACCTAAACAGAGAACTCTCAACAGAGGAATCTAAAATGCCTGAAAGACATTTAAGGAAATGTTCAACATCCTTAGTCATCAGAGAAATGCAAATCAAACAATTCTGAGATTCCATCTTACACCTGTAAGAATGGCCAAGATCAAAAACACTGATGAAAACTTATACTGGAGAGGTTGTGGGGAAAAGGGAACACTTCTGCATTGCTGGTGGGAATGCAAGCTGGTACAACCCCTATGGATGTCAGTGTGGCGATTTCTCAGAAAATTAGGAAACAACCTTCCTCAAGACCCAGTAATACCACTTTTGGGTATATATCCAAAAGATGCTCCATCGTGCCACAAGGACATGTGCTCAACTATGTTCATAGCAGCTTTGTTTGTCATAGCCAGAAACTGGAAACAACCCAAATGCCCCTCGATTGAAGAATGGCTAAAAAAAAAAAAAAAAATGTGGTACATTTACACAATAGAGTACTACAGAGCAGAAAAAAATAACGACAGCTTGAATTTTGCAGGAAAATGGATGGAACTAGAAAGCATTATTTTGAGTGAAGTAATCCAGACACAGAAAGACAGTTATCACATGTACTCACTCATAGGTGGTTTTTAAACATAAGGCAAAGAAAACCAGCTTACAAACCACAATTCCAGAGAATTTAGACAACAATAAGGACACTAAGAGAGACTTATATAGATCTAATCTACGTGGGAAGTAGAAAGTATAAAAAGACAAGATATCCTGAATAAATTGGGAGCATAAGGACTTTGGGGGAGGGTTGAAGGAGGGAAGGGAGTGGCAGGGAGGGGATCAGAGAAAAATGTAGACCTCAATAAATACCATGGGGAAAAAATAAATAAATAAATTTTAAAAAAACTTAAGATGCTCAAGGAAATCGCCAGAAATCTGCATTAAAAAGGACGAATAAAGCCCTCAATGAGCCCCTGGAACAGCCCTTTGCTTGTGATACATAAGCCTAATGGGATCTGGAGAATGTTACAGGACATATGAGTAATTAATTCCTATATGGAACTAGTAGGGGTCTTTTAAAGGGCTTACCTGGGGTTCCAGCAATCCCCTCCAAGTTTCACATCACTGTAATTGTTCTAAATTATTCTCAATTCCTCTTCATGAAGAGGATTATGAAATGTTCATCTTTTCCATTCCTACAATTAACTCCTCTCAGACCTGATGAGAGATACAAATGGGCTGTTCTCCTTCTGGGGATGGTCAATAGTCTGACCTTGTGCCAACAGTATTTGTATAGCATCCTCTTTCCTTATTTTAACAAAGATAATACCCTCCTATATGTTTATATGGATAATCTAATCATTGGGCATTTGGAGGAATCAGGGCTAGCTCCCTAGGTAACCATTATTGTTGATATCCTCCAACAACATGGCTTTAAAATAGCCTCAAACAAAATACAAAAGGTACCCCCATTTAATATGTTAGGATCCCAGTTAGCACTCACTCAAGCCAAAGTGAATGAACCCCAATTAATCCTGTCTGAACCTCTCATTTTATTGGGGTTTAAAAAAGATATTTGGGGAAATGAACTGGGTTGCCTTTAGAGACTCAGAGACTAGGTTGCCTTGGTTGCCTTTAGAGACTTGAAGACTAGATGTGTTATATGATTTCCTAAAGGGGGAGACAACCTTATGAGATCATTTTCTTGCCCACTGAGGGATGTAGGAAACTCACTGAATTCATCAACAAGTTCCATCAGGCTTCTATGGTGAGATATAATCCTAAAATTCCAATTCAAGGCTGGATACTATTAAGAAAAAAGACCATGCTGGCTTCCATTGTTCAACAGCCACCATCTCTCAAATGGGTACACACCACCCTGGGGGGCACTCCCAGAGTATAGTTTCTAGTCAATCAAATAGCTGATATGATCATAAAAATCAAGAATACGTCCCTCCGACATTATGGAAAAGATCCCTTTAAATTAACAATTCCATTAAAAATTAAGGATTTAGAATGGGCAGCCAGACATTGTTCTCAATTGGACCTCACTCTGGAGGGATTTCAGGGGGACCCTGAACACCCACTTTGGGGAGTCCTGGACAATGATGCTATATCAATAATTACACTGGAGAGTCCCCTTCTTCTAGGCCCCTGCCCCAAGCATTCACTGTTTGCACACAGGGTGGGAAGAATGGGACCACCTTTGTAGTTTTCCCTACAGGGGGCACCAAGACAAAGATTACCAAAATTATCCCTTGTGGGGGATCAGCTCAATATAAGGAAATGATGGCCGTATATATTTCCCTACAAGAGGTCCCAGTACCCTGCAACCTCTATTCAGACAGCTCTTATGTGGTAAACCTACTGCTACATTTACCCTATGCCTATATCAGATTGGATGCTAATCCTATTTTTGCCTTGATGGTACAACTCAGATTTCTTTTAGAAGGTAGGAAAAAAAGCATATATAGTCAACATTTCAGAGGACAACAAACCTTTCCTGGCCTTACTTCCCAAGGGAATGCTGTTGTGAATGCTGCAGCTTCAGGGGCCTGACTCATAGAGGTCTCAACTCTGCCCATACAAAATGCTACCCAAAAGCATGACTTATTTCATGTCAACTGGAGAGGACTCAAATACCTATACACCCAGATCCCTGCAGCAGAATTAAAGAGAATTGTTCATACATGTAAGACTTGACAACAGTTTCTCCACACCCCATTCTTACTAGGGCCTGTGGTGAACCCCAGAGGGTTAGGACCCGATATCCTCTGGCAAACATATGTAGCACATTATCCTCCATTTAGCAAATTAAAACATATTTTTGTGACCATAAACACATACTCTAAGGCATGTTGGGCTAGTGCCCACTCAGGGGAAAAGGCAACCCATGCCAAAAGCCACATCTAACAATGTTTTGCTACATTGGGACAACCACAACAGGTCAAGACCGACAATGGCACCTGTTTTATAAGTAAAACATTAAAAGAATTCTTCCAGAAATGGAATATATCCCATACCACCAGGATCCCATACAGCCCTCAGAGTCAAGCAATTGTCAAAAGACGTCACCAATGTCTCAAAGAGGTCCTTATAAAACAAAAAGGAGAAGTCTCCCCCATCTACAACTGCAAAAGGCATTATTAACCATCAATATTTTAAATTTTCAAAAATCAGATGAATAAAATAGATTCCAGAAACATTGGGGATCCCTACGAACAAGGCCCTGCCTAAAGGTTAAGTAGAAGGATCCTCTCATTAAGCAATGGAGGGGCTTACATCCCTTGCTGACAAAGGGCCGAGGATATGGATGAGTCTTCACAGAGGGGAAATGCTGATATGGCTATGAGCTTGTAACTTAAAATTTCTCCCTTCCCCTCAGGACAATGGGGAATACCAAGATGTCAAATAAAGAAAGAGATTATCACTGACAACTCTTAAATTCAAACAAGAAAGGAAAAGAAACCACTGCCCAAGGGAGACTGACCATTGAGGAAAGTGTTGCCTGTTTATCTATTACAGATGGCCCTCCTTGAAGCAATCATGTTAACTCTTCTCGTGGGGATCAAGGTCCAGGCAGCAAGCCCCCACCAACCATATAAGGTAATGTGGATCTTGTCAAATGCTGGCACTGAAGGGATCCTAAACCAGGCTTCTCAGATGACTACACCCTGGACATGGTGGCCTGATCTGATGTGATTTGGTGTGTGGGAGCTGGGACTTGGGAGACTGGATTCTGGGGATCTAAGGGAGACCTGAATGTGGAGGCTCTTGGTGGTGCATTCCACCCCAGGCATGTTATCCTAATGAGCCTGGGTGTTCTAATGCCCTTAGGAGACATGCCCTCTTGCAGAAACCCTTTTATGTATGCCCAGGAAGCCATGGGACTGCCTCCACTATTAGAAACTGCAGGCTGGCTCCTGATTACTATTGTTCTTCCTGGGGATGTGTACAGACTGGGCTGGACATAATTAGAAAAGACAGAGACTGCATTATATTATTTAGAAAAGTCTTTGGATTCCTTAGCAAGGATAACTTTACAAAATTGGAAAGGCTTGGACTTGCTGTTTATGGAACAGGTAGGAATTTGCAGTGCACGTGGGGAAGAATGCTGTTTCTATGCTGATCATTCCAGGATAGTTACAAGAATCCTAGATGAATTAAGAAAAGATATTGATTCATTTAAGTCAAGGACCCCCTAGAAGACCTGGTTTAATTAGTTCCCATGGCTTACCACACTTATCACTTTCCTAATTGGCTGATGCCCATTTGTTTATTGATCTGTCTTTTTGGTCTACGCATTCTCCAAAAACCGAAAGAAGCATTCCAAAAACAGATGCAGCAAGTACAGCCTAAGGCCCTTTGACTGCATTATGATAGGCTCAATACACCTCACCCAAAGGATGAACTCTCAATTTGAGGGTATCCAGGCCAAAACTCCACATGGGGGTGGTCCTGACCCATACTCTCTTCCCAGTGGGCTATTCTGGCTTGGTGACCAGGGTATGGGGTGGAATATAAAACAAAAAGAGGAAGATGTTGGGCCAAAACTATATCAGGACCTCTACCTCAAGGCTTGTAGGACAGAGAAAAGCCTGGCTCTAGTTCAGGGCCTGTGCCTTGAGGCTTGTGGGACAGACAAAAGTCTGGCTCAAGTTTGAGGGATAGTCTCAAAGTTACTGAGGATGAGATAGCAAAATCTAGGTAGATGCCTCTCCAGCTAGAGGGAGGGCTTGGCTGTCTCTCATTGGCTAGGGGTACCCCTACATCATGTGATGTCACTTAACAGATATAAGCTGACCCTCACAGTAATAAACTCAGTTCCTTCTTTGACTTGACACTTTATTGCATCTGATTGTCCTGCATTGTGAGATGTGGATCTGATTGCCCTGTATTGAGGGGCTATGGAACAGGCAGACAGCACACTCACCTTTCCCTGGGGAATAAGACTAAGAAGGCCTGGCACTATTCCTTTGCATGCAAATTTCAATATGTCATTTTTTCACCACTGAATAATACTCTAATGTATAAATGTGCCACATTTTCTTTATCCATTCTTTGGTTGAGGGGCATCTAGGTAGTTTCCAGGTTCTGGCTATTACAAATAATGGTGCTATGAACATGGTTGAACAAATGCATTTGTAGTATGATTGAGCAACTTTTGGGTATATGCCCAAGAGTAGTATTGCTGGATCCCAAGATAGGTTGATTCCCAGCTTTCTGAGAAATGACCATACTGATTTCCAAAGTGGCTGTACAAGTTTGTATTCCCACCAGCAATGGAGGAGCATTCCCCATATTCTGCATCCTCTATAGCAGTAGTTATTGTTGGTATTTTTTTCTTGATTTTAAATACTTTATTTTTTGAAAACAATAGAAATTATTTTATTGCTTTATAAATAATACCATTCAAAATTTCCACTTCCTCCCCTCCTCCCACTTCCCTTCCGCTCCCCAACTCACCCTCCCCTCAACCCCTCCAGTCCTAAGAGAGGGCAGGGTACCCTGCCCTGTGGGAAGTCAAAGGCCCTCCCCACTCCATCCAGGCTTAGGAAGGTGTGCATCCAAATAAACTAGGATCCCAAAAGCCAGTATATGCAATAGAGACAAATCCCAGTGCCATTATCATTGGCTTCTCAGTCAGCCCCCATTGTCATCCACATTCGGAGAGTCTGGTTTGATCACATGCTCTTTCAGTCCCAGTCCAGCTGGCTTTGGTGAGCTCCCATTAGATCACTCACACTGTCTCAGTGGGTAGACCAACAACTCACGGTCTTGACTTCCTTGCTCATATTCTCCCTCCTTCTGCTCTTCAACTGGACCTTGGGAGCTCAGTCCAGTGCTCCAATGTTGGTCTCTGTCTCTATCTCCATCTGTTGCCAGACGAAGGTTCTATGGTGATATTCAAGATAGTCATCATTCTGACTATGGGACAAGACCAGTTCAGGCACCCTTTCCTCTACTGCCCAAGGACTTAGCTGGGGACATCCCGATGAACACCTTGGAACCCCTCAGGAGCCAAGCATCTTGCCAACCCCAAAATGGCTATCTTAACTAAGATATCTTCTTCCCTGCTCCCATATCAGCCCTTCCTCCATCTCAAGCATTCCACTTCCCCAAGCTCTCCCCAATCCTCCCCTTCTCCCTTCTCTCTCCCCCCTCCCCTTCCCCACGCCCCACCCCCATGCTCCCAACTTTTGCCTGGCAATCTTGTCTGCTTCCAATTTCCAGGAGGATCTATATATGTTTTTCTTTGGGTTCACCTTATTATCTAGCTACTCTAGGATCACGAACTATAGGCTCAATGTCCTTTGTTTATGACTACAATCCACTAATGAGTGAGTACATACCATATTCATATTTTTGTGTCTGGTTTATCTCACTCAGAATAGTGTTTTCTATTTTCAGCCATTAGCATGCAAAATTCAAGATGTCATTGATTTTTATCGCTGAGTAGTACTCTAATGTGTAGATGTGCCACACTTTCTTTATCCATTCTTCCATTGAGGGGCATCTTGGTTGTTTCCAGGTTCTGGCTATTACAAATAATGCTGCTATGAACATAGTTAAAGAAATGCTTTTGTAGTATGATTGGGCATCTCTTGGGTATATTCCCAAGAGTGGTATTGCTGGATCCTGAGATAGGTTGACTCCCAATTTTCTGATAAACCACCACACTGATTTCCAAAGTGGTTGCACAATTTTGCATTCCCACCAGAAATGGATGAGGGTTCCCCTTACTCCACATCCTCTCCAGCATAGGTTTTCACTGGTGTTTTTGATTTTAGCCATTCTTACAGGTATAAGATAGTATCTCAAAATTGTTTTGATTTGCATTTCCCTCATTGCTAAGGAAGTTGAACATGTCCTTAAGTATCTTTTGGCCATTTGAACTTCTTCTGTTGAGAATTCTGTTTAGTTCTCTACCCCATTTCTCAATTAGGTTATTTAGAGTTTTGATGTCTAATTTTTTTAGTTCTTTATATATTTTGGAGATCAAACCTTTGTCTGATGTGGGTTTGGTGAAGATCTTTTCCAATTCGGTAGGTTGCCTTTTTGTCTTAATGACTGTGTCCTTTGCTTTACAGAAGCTTCTCAGTTTCAGGAGGTCCCATTTATTCATTGTTGCTCTTATTGTATGTGCTTCTGGGGCTATACATATGAAGTGGTCTCCTGTGCCCATGCACTGCAGGATACTTCCCACTTTCTCTTCTATCAGATTCAGTGTGGACAGATTTATATTGAGGTCTTTAATGCATTTGGACTTGAGTTTTGTGCATGGTGATAGATATGGATCTATTTTCATTCTTCTACAGGTTGACATCCAGTTATGCCAGCACCATTTGTTGAAGATGCTTTCTTTCTTCCATTGCATAATTTTAGCTTCTTTGTCAAATTTCAGGTGTTCATAGCTTTGTGGATTAATATCTGGGTCTTCGATTCTATTCCATTGATCAACGTCTCTGTTTTTATGCCAATACCAAGCTATTTTAATTACTGTAGCTCTGTAATAGAGTTTGAAGTCAGGGATGGTAATGCCTCAGGAAGTTCCTTTATTGTATAGGATTATTTTGGCTATCCTGAGTTTTTTGTTTTTCCATATAAAGTTGATTATTGTTCTCTCAAGGTCTGTGAAGAATTTTGTTGGGATTTTGATGGGGATGGCATTGAATCTGTAGATTGCCTTTGGTAGAATTGCCATTTTTACTATGTTGATCCTACCAATTCAAGAGCATGGGAGATCGTTCCATTTTCTGATATCCTCTTCAAATTTCTTTCTTCAAAGCCTTAAAGTTCTTGTCAAATAGATCTTTCACTTCCTTGGTTAGTGTTACTCAAAGATACTTTATGGTATTTGTGGTTATCGTGAAAGGTGATGTTTCTCTGATTTCCCTCTCTGCTTCTTTATCCTTTGTGTATAGTAGGGCTACTGATTTTTTTTTTAGTTGATCTTGTATCCTGCCACAAAACTGAAGGTATTTATCAGCTGTAGGAGTTCTTTGGTAGAGTTTTTGGGGTCACTCATATACACTATCATATCATCTGCAAATAATGAAAGTTTCACTTCTTCCTTTCCAATTCAGATCCCCTTTATCTCCTTATGTTGTCTTATTGCTATTGCTAGAAATTCAAGAACTACATTGAAGATATATGGAGAGAGTTGACAGCCTTGTCTTGTTCCTGATTTTAGTGAAATGGCTTTGAGTTTCTCTCCATTTAATTTGATGTTAGCTGTCAGCTTGCTGTATATTGCTTTTATTATATTTAGATATGATCCTCATATCCCTAATCTCTCCAAGACCTTTATCATAAAGGGGTGCTGAATTTTTTCAAATGCCTTTTCAGCATCTATTTAAATGATCATATGATATTTTTCTTTCAGTTTATTTATATGATGGATTACATTGATAGATTTTCATATGTTGAACCAGCCCTGCATCTCTGGGATGAAGCCTACTTTATCATAATGGATGATTTTTTTGATGTGTTCTTGGATTCTGTTTGCCAGTATTTTATTGAGAATTTTTGCATCCATGTTCATGAGTGAGATTGGTCTGTAATTCTCTTTCTTGGTTGAGTCTTTGTGTGGTTTTGGTATCAGGGTAACTGTAGCTTCATAAAGAATTTAGCAATGACTCTTCTGTTTCTATTATGTGAAACACATTAAGGAGTATAGGTATTAGCTCTTCTTGGAAGTCCTGGTAGAATTCTGCATTTTTGAATGCACTCCTTCCTAGGCCAGGAGGGATGGGGGTGGGCCTTGGACTTCCAACAGGGCAGGGCACCATGCCCTCTTTCAAGGAAGAAGGGGGAGGGAGGAGGGGTGGGGGGTAGTGGGAAGGGACCGGGAGAAGGGGAAGAAAGGAAAAAAAATTATTTCTTTAATTATGTTCTTGAATGGAAAAAAATAAAACAAAACAATGTATGGAAAAAAAAGACAAAAAAAAAGAAAAAAAAACATCTGGTCCCAGGATTTTTTTGGTTGGGAGGTTTTTGATGGCAGCTTCTATTTCCTCACAACTTATAGGTCTATTTAAATTGTTTAATTTTGGGACGTGGTACTTATCTTTTAAAAATATCCATTTCTTTTACATTTTCCAATTTTGTGACATTCAGGCTTTTGTAGTAAGACCTAATGATTCTCTGAATTTCCTCAGTGTCTGTTGTTATGTCCCCCTTTTCATTTCTGATCTTGTTAATTTGAGTGTTCTCTCTCTGCGTTTTGATTAGTTTGGATAGGGGTTTGTCAATCTTGTTGATTTTCTCAAAGAACCAGCTCTTTGTTTCATTGATTCTTTGGATTGCTTTCTGTGTTTCTATTTTGTTGACTTCAGCCCTCAGTTTATTTCCAGTCTTCTACTCCTCCTGGGTGAGTCTGCTTCTTTTTTTCTAGAGCTTTTATCTGTGCTGTTACATCTCTAATTTGAGCTTTCTCTGTTTTCTTTACGTGGGCACTAAGTGCTATGAACTTTCCTCTTAGCACTGCTTTCATAGTGTCCCATGGGCTTGGGTATGTTGTGTCTTCACTTTCATTGAATTCAAGGCAGACTTTAATTTCTTTCTTTATTTCTTTCTTGACCCAGGGGTGGTTCAGTAGTTGACTGTTCAGTTTCCATGAATTTGTAGGCTTTCTGGGGGTGGAATTGTTGTTAAATTCTAAATTTATTCCATGGTGATCTAGTAAGACACAGGTGGTTACTCCTATTTTTTTTTTTTTGTATCTGTGGGTGTTTGCTTTGTTACTGAGTATGTGATCAATTTTCAAGAAGGTTCCATGAGATGCTGAGAACAAGGTATATTCTTTCCTGTTTGGGTGGAATGTTCTATAGATGTTTGTTAAGTCCATTTGATTCATTACATCTGTTAGTTCTCTTATTTTTGTTAATTTTCTGTCTGGTTGGCCTGTCCATTGGTGAGAGAGGAGTGTTGAAATCTCCTACTATTAGTGTGTGGGGTTTGATGTGCAATTTGGGTTCTACTTTTACATATGTGGGTGCTTTTATATTATGGGCATAGATATTCAGGATTGAGACTTCATTTTGATGAATTGTTCCTGTTATGAGTATAAAGTGTCCTTCTCCATCTCTTCTGATTGACCTTAGTTTGAAATCAATTTTGTTAGATATTAGTATAGCCCCATACTTGCTTATTTCTTAGGTCCATTTGATTAGAAAACCTTTTCCCAACCCCTTACTCTGAGGTAGTATTTGTCTTTGAGGTTGAGGTGTGTTTCTTGTAAACAGCAGAATGTTGGATCCTGTTTTCGTATCTATTCTCTTAACCCATGCCTATTTATAGGTGAATTGAGTCCATTGATATTAAGTGAAACTAATGACCAGTGGTTGTTAACTCCGGTTATTTTTTTGGTGGTAGTGTTTGTGTGTTTCCCTTCTTTGAGTTGTGTTGGCAGAGGCTTGTCAGATGTCTGTGCTATTGTGGGTGTTGTTGGCTCCCTTAGTTTGTCATTTTCCTTCTAGCACTTTCTGTAAGGCTTGGTTTGTGGCTATGTATTGTCTAAATCTGTTTTTGTCATGGAATATCTTGTTTTTTCCATCCATGGTGAAAGAAAGCTTTGCTGGATATAGTAGTCTGGGCTTGTATCCATGGTCTCTTGGTCTCTTAGTGTTTGCAGCACATCTGTCCAAGAACTTCTGGCTTTCATGGTTTCCATAGAAGTCAGGTGTAATTCTGATAGGTTTACCTTTATATGTTACTTGAACTTTTTCCTTTGCAGCTCTTAATATTCTTTCTTTGTTCTGTATGTTTTGTGTTTTGATTATTATATGGTGAGATTTTTTTGATCCTGATGGGAATGAGGGATAATTTTATGATGGGATAATACATTGGTATTTGTGAGGTATTGTTTTTAGACAATTATATTGGTATATATTCTTGCATATTGATACAAAGTTAAATTATATTGAATGTTATATAAATGTATGCTTCTACCTCTGTTTAAAACATTGTTTATGTATTGATATATATATTTACCATACTGCAGTGTACATTACTACCTCTGATTAAGATACTTATACATTGTTTACATTTGAAGGTTACATTTGAAGGTCATTGTCCTCATTTATTGCACAGTTGTTTATTGTCTTAGTCTTTAAGTTAGATAGGTATTGAGAATTATAGATCTATAGTCATCTATGTTTGTCATATTTATAATTAGACTAATCAGATTCTTTAGATACATAGTGATTATTTTCAGTATAGATAGATAATCTTCAACCTCTTCAAAGAGTAGTAAAAAATGGCCTTTAATCTAACTTAGAGTTCTGTGGTAATGAGACACAATCACTCCTGGCAAAACCAATCTATTCCCAAGAGAATGTTGAGCACCAAAGACACTCCACCTGGAGCCTTTCTTCTTGGCAAAACTGGCCTTTGGGCAAAGAAACCACTGACAGAGATACAGAGTATCTGTAAACAGATAACACAGGACTGTCATATCCTGCCAAGACAGGGTAAGATAGTTTTGAAAAGTTTCTTGCCTTTAAAAATGGTATGTAAGTTACGTTAGGCCTTAGCCAAAGTTGGTTAATTCAACATTACAAATGAGACTTTGGGTGATTGCCCAGTTAGTTAGTTGTCTCTGTCATTTATTGCACATCTTGAAAGTTTCTCAAATGCACTTCCTGTTCACTCAGGTAATATTGTTTCCCTTCTCAGATCTTTGATGGAGTTAAAGATTAGATAATTGTGGTTACCTTCCTCATGATTTATCCAAGCTTAATTTCAATGCAATAGTTAGACTCCTTAAAATAGACTGTTTTTTAAAACTTTTGAACTTTTGTTATGCGTTCCTTGCTTAATATTGTTTATTGTTTGTAATTTTATATTTAGTATCTGTTCCTATTGTATATAGCTGTGTTGGGTTTGGATCAATCTTGTTTAGACAAAAGGGAGAGATGATGGGGAAACTCTGTCAACCAATCACATCTAGTTAGGGTATGGCTACCTGGGGTCCAGGTAGAAAAACCGGGAGGACACAGGTGCCTTCTCTCTCCCTTTGTGCGTTGCCAGACAGACAGATAGGACGTCGGACCTCCCACTCTTGTAGCGTGAGTTTCCCCTTTTTAACCATTAAAACTGTTCTTCGTGAGCTGGCTTGGTTATTTATCGTACCAACCTAATTCGCCAACATGATCCAGTCTATTTGGTGTTCTGTAAGCTTCTTGTACCTTCATAGGAATATCTTTCTTTAGGTTGGGAATGTTTTCTTCTATAATTTTGTTGGATATATTTTCTTGGCCTTTAAGTTGTAATTCTTCTTATTCTTCTTCTTCTACCCCCATTATTCTTAGGTTTGGTCTTTTCATGGTGTCCCAGAGTTCCTGGATGTTTTGTGCTAAGAATTTGTTGGATTTGCTGTTTTCTTTGATCAATGCATCTATTTCCTCTATAGTATCTTCAGTGCCTGAGATTCTTTCTTCTATCTCTTGTTTTCTGTTGGTTATACTTGTCTCTGTAGTTCCTGTTTTTTTACCCAGATTTTTCATATCCAGCCATCCCTTGGTTTGTGTTTTCTTTATTACCTCCATTGTAGTCTTCAAGTCTTGAACTGCTTCCTTTACCTGTTTGATTGCTTTTTCTTGGTTTTCTTGGGTATCTTTGAGGAATTTATTCATTTCTTCTAACTTTTTGTCTTCTCTTCCATTTCTTTAAGGGAGTTTTTCACTTCCTGTTTAAGGGTCTTCATCATTTTCATAAGGTTACATTTAAAGTTGATTTCTTCTACTTCTTCTGGGTTAGGGTGTTCAAGCCTTCCTGTTAGCTGGATTCTGGTGTTAGCATGTTGCTTTTCAGGATGTTGGAGGAATTCTTGCATTGGTGCCTGCCCATCTCTTCCTTCAAATGAGGCCAGGAGAGTCTTGGTGACTTGGTCCAATGTTTGCTGTGGCTGACTGTGTACTTGGGGGTTTTCTTGGTCTGCCCTCTCTTAGGTCCCCTCAGCACTGGAGCTGGCTCTCAGATCCCCTCCATCCTGAAGCAGGCTGTGCTAGTGGATCTAAGGACCCTGCAGATGAAAAGGAGTGCTTGTGGACAAGATGGAATGGGGTAAAGAAAGCCAGTAGCTGGGAACATGCCCCACTGGATGGCCAGAAAAGTTTAGGAAATTGGAGGGGGCCTGGACTCCATTCCCTGGGACTGGCCGGCTGGGTGGCCAGTCACTCACCACTCCGATGAATCTCCTCAGTACAGGAGCAGGGCCTCTTGCTGGGCTCAAGCATTATTGGTGTTTTTGAACTTAGCTATTCTGACTGGTGTAGGATGGTATCTCAGAGATGTTTTGATTTGCATTTCCCTGATGGCTAAGGATGTTGAAAATTTTCTTAAGTGTCTTTCAGCCATTTGAGATTCTTCTCTTGAGAATTTTCTGTTTAGTTCTGTGCCCCATTTTTTAATTGGGTTATTTGCGATTTTTAGGTGTAATTTCTTGAGTTCTTTATTTATTTAGTTCTCTGTCTGTTGTGGAACTGGTGAAGATCTTTTCCCATTCAGTATGCTGCTATGTCCTTTGCTTTATAGAAGCTTCTCAGCTTAAGGAAGTCCCATTTATTTATTGTTACTCTCAGTATCTGTGCTACTGTGGTTATATTTAGGAAGTGGTCTCCTGTATCCATGTATTGAATGCTACTTCCCACTTTCTTTTCTGGCAGGTTTAGCATGTTTGGATTTATATCAAAGTTTTTAATCCATTTGGACTTGAATTTTGTGCATGAGGATAGATAAGGATCTATTCTCATTCTTCTAAATTTTGACATTCAGATATGCCAGCACCTTTTTTTGAAGATGATTTCTTTTTGTCCATTGTATATTTTTAGCTTTTTGTAAAAGTCAGGTGTTCATAGCTGTGTGGATTAATATCCAACCACAGGTACATCATCCATTAGTGAATACTCTCCATGGCCAAGGATGACTATAACTCACCATTGAATTTATGGTAGCTAAATCTAGATGAGATGCCTAACAGGTGACCATGTACATCAGTGGAATCCAACTGATTCAAAGGAACATATTCACCGGGCATTGACCAAACCCTGTACCTTTAATAATAATCCTAAATGATATTTATGCAGTACTTTCCTTAATGTACTTTACTCTGATTTCTTCTCTCAAACTGGTAGGTACATATTATTATTATCTCCATTCCACAGACTGTGAGTCTGCAGGTCTTGTGTGCTCATTGTTTGATCACATAAACTTAAATGGTGGCTTCTGTGATTTCAGCACTAAACCTAAGACAATGAATTCAAGTCTCCCATTAGACAATGTGTCCCTTGTCCCTGATGTGAAGTGTGTATGGAGTCACCTTAATTTCTAGTTATATCTATGGCTACTCATATTTCATGACTTAAGCCATCTTCTTCCCACACAGATTTTCCTCTCCCTCATTATAATCAATTTAAGTTGCTGGATTGGCTTCAGGAGAAAGCATTCAAAGGACAAATATGTATGGCAAGATGGTTCAGCTCCCACCTTCATGTGAGGTGGTAAATTCAGATCTTTTCAATTCCAGTGAGTTCCCCCTGTAGAACTTGGAAAGATTTTGTAATTAATAGTGCTGTGAATTAGACTTACATCATCACCAGCAGCTAACACATGCAGCGCTTTCCACTGTCACTATGAGAGGCACAGCATGCATAGCAACATGCACACCCTTTAATAGGTACTCTGGACATCACAGTGCTCTCTCGCTCTCTCTCTCTCTCTGTCTTGTTCATTCTCCCTGTCTTCCTGTCTGACTGTCTACTTCTATCTCCCTCTCATCTCCACACTCTGAGATAGCCCTTCACTCTCCCCCACTCTCCCAATAAAACTCCATTGGCCTGGCACCAATCTCTTATTGGCACACCTTGGCCCCCCAGCTGGCCAAAGGAAAAACTTTCACTACCATGTTCTAACAAATAGTTTCTCAAATATCTCAAAAATCTAATTTTGGCATAAACGAAACCATTCGTTATCTCTCATGTTATCCTGGTTAGTTTTAGGGTGTTCCTTACAAATATATGTGTGAGTGTGCTCAACTTCAGGTTAAACAAACGTGTGTGGGACTATATATACCAAGTGTTTATAATGGAAGTCCTTGTGTGTGTGTTTTCCTGGGATAGAACCAAAGACAATATAAATGGCCATCAAAGATTCAACCACAGAGCTATATGAAGAACAGTAAAATTCTTTATTAAAAGAAGGCACACATGGTCTGGAGTAATGGCTCAGTGGTTAAGAGCACTTGTTACACATACAGAGGACCTGGGTTCAGTTTCCAACACTCACATTGGCACTAACAACCATCTATAATTCCAGTTCCAAATGGTTTGATACCCTCTTCTGGCCACTGTGAACACTGCTCATGCATGATAAACATATATATGCAGACAAAACACCCCTACATATAAAACAAAAATAAATCTAAAAAAGCCTGGGTGGTGGTGGCATATGCTTTTAATCCCACACTTGGGAGGCAAAGGCAGGCAGATCTCTGAGTTTGATACCAGCCCGGTCTACAGAGTGAGTTCCAGGACAACTAGGGCTACACAGAAAAATCCTACTTTGAAAAGCCAAAAATAAATAAATAAATAAATAAGTCAAAAAAGAGAGAGTGTACAGTGCTTCTAAGGTATTAATGAGTGGTATGAAACTTCAGGATAAAATTGTACCTTGGCTAAGCTTAGTGAGGATAAGAGCCATGTGTACATCTAGAGTCCAACCTTCCTCAGAGCACACTTGAAGAAATGCTAACTCTCTAAATGCTATAAATCTTAGCAGCTGCCCAGAAGAAAATAGAGAGGAGAAATGCCAAGTCATTTAAGCTGGCATGGAGGCTAGACACGCAGTGAGAAGAGAGGTTTCAGAGAAATTATATGGAAGCCCAAAATATAGGGGAACCCAAAGTGTTAATCAAAGTATGCTTATAAAAGAAATAGAAAGAACCAATGCAATATTCTTTTGCCTGCTTTTTAAAAATACTGTTCACCTCAGCTGATGCGACAGAGAACACAAGAGTTTTTTTCCTGTGGACCTTTCACAATGTGAAAGGCATGGATGTTTTTTCCCTAGACCATCATCCTTATGCCAAAGAGGAGTGGGCAATGCTCACCTGGGGCCCTCATTGTCAGAAGGACAATTTTAAAGGTCTTCGCTTCTTATCCTTCTACCTCATTGCAGGAACTGACACCTGTACATGTTTTCACAGTAACTGAAAGGATTAATACACATATCCCTGTGACTGTGTGCATCTGATGACATCTGAATAGTGCTTTAATGACAATTGTGCTGACACGTATTTGGGTCAGAGGTTGTCTATGTGTAAAGCCTCAGACTTGCTGCCCTTCCTTTCCTCTCTCTTTCCCAGGCTAGGCAGCCTCTTTGATGTGTGGTCTCATTCTCATCTCCACTGGACTCATTTTCAAGAAAGTTCTCCAGTCAAGAACTCTTGTTGTGTCTTTGTCCTTTCTGGACTCTGCTCCACAGAGAAGAATGTAAAATGGGTCTGGGGAGAGGGTAGACTATGAGCTTCTATTATATAAAGGATTTAATATAATAAAATAAATAACCAAGTTTAAAGAAATGGAAAAAATAGAAAGTATGGCTCCAAAGTAATATTGCTTACTAAGCACTTTTTTGTATCACACCCAAACTGGTGGTTGGGGGCATGAAGAGAAGCACTGCTAAACCAAATGACTGTTTAAAGAAGAAATCCCCAGGAGAATCCAGCTGAGGTGATGTCATGGCGTTCATGTGCCCGCAGTTACAGTGCTCTGTAAGAACCTGCCATCTCTAACCCTGCTAGAAACTTTCCATGCCCATCAGGCAAAGCCCCTGGGCTTCTGTCCTGGAGGACACAAACAAAGATGAACCAAGTTCAGTTGTTTTCACTGGCTTTAAACAGCCAAAGGGAACATCTTGTAGACTGCCAAACTTTGCTGCCATAACAGTCCCCAGGAAACCAATTCCAAGTTTTGCCAGGGCTCACAACAGGGGGATTTTTAGTGGCACCTGGGGACTCATTAAAAGTTGACAGGCAATTCAGCTCCACTTCATTTGCACAAATTACAGAGCCTCTGAGGACCAGTCACAGAGATGCAGGCAACTGAGGCTGATGCATACACAGCCTCAGGCTAAGATGGAGAAACCATGCTACCCACACCAGAGCAATGATGGTCCCCAGGTGGTTTTTCTGCTTAGTTTCCAACCTAAACTTGAGAGTCTATTTAGCAAGCAAGACCTACAGTTAAGTACTGGAGGTGGCCCTCTGTTTCCCCAGGACACAAAAGTCCCAGAGTCAACTACTACAGAAAGTACTGTGACACTCTGCCTTCCAGAGCATGGCCTCCATGAGCAACCCATGCTCCTGGCACTCAGGGATGTCCTGCAGGGCTCTGACACCTCTTCTTCCACTGTAGTGCTCAACACATTGTCATGAGAATAACTGATTCATCAATGTCCCCTATCCCACTAGACTCACAACCCTAAAAGGACAGGAACATAGTGAGCTTCAAAGATGTCTTCTCTCTGCCTCAGTAGATACTGTGCTCAGTAACTATTTGGGGGGAAAAAGCAAAAGACTGGAGACACAGCTCACTAGTGTTGACTGAAGTTTCTGTCCCGCCTGGTCCTACAGCCATTCAGTCCCAAAGAAACACACAGAGGTTTACATTAATTATAAACTGATTGGCCTATTAGCTCAGGCTTCTTATTAACTCTTATAATTTATATTAGCCCATAATTCTTGTCTGTTAGCCATGTGGCTTGATAACTTTTTTGGCGAGGCAGTCACATCTTGCTTGCTCTGTGTCTGGCTTCCTCTGTGTCTGGGTGACAACTGCAGGCTGAATCTTTCTCTTCCCAGAATTCTCCTGTTCTCATTGCCCCACCTCTACTTCCTGCCTGGCTACTGGACAATCAGCATTTTATTAAAATAATATTGTCCCACAGCACACTAGAAGAGTGCTTCTCTAGCAGGTACAAGGCTCTAAGTTTAATTCCCAGCATGGCAAAACAGCACAAAACAAAACAAAGCAAAACAAAAACCCATAAAGTGAGCTAGCCAGAAGACTCAGGAAGTAAAGCATTTGCTGCCTAATGAGATGAGTTCTGGGATCTGAGTTCAATCCCAGGTAACCACATGGTGGAAGGAGAAGCCCTAACATTGTAAATTGCCCTCTGACCTTCACACACATGTGGCATGGTCACCTACACGCATACACACATGCATGCACATACTTACAAAATAAGTAAGTAAATGTACTACCATTAAACACACACACCCGGAAGTGGGGGTACACACCTTTATTCCCAACACTTGGGAGGAAGAGACAGGCTTATCTCTGTGAGTTCAAGGCCAGCTTGGTCTACAGAGCTAGTTTCAGGACAGCCACAGAGAAACCTACACAGAGAAACTCTGTCTCAAAATACAAAAACAAACAAACACAAAACAAACAAACAAACAAACAAAAAAACAGCTAACAGGGCCTGGAAGATGGCACAGTGCCTAAAAGCACATAGTGCTCTATGTGGGTTCCCAAAACAGGGTTCTTACAACTGCTCATAACTCCAGCTCTAGGGCATCCAAACCCCTGAATTTCACACATGGTGACACATGCACATACACATAATTACAAATAAAAATAAAATCTTGTTAAAAAAAAAACAGCAAGCAAATTACTGTCACTCAACCTTGGCTGCTGGACACTACACTGTGAATTACAAACCCCCTATAAACTGCAGATTACTGTTCTTTAATTTTCTTGAGATGCATTTTTCAGGTGTGGGTGGCATCATTTGAGTCTTCCTGTCCTGTGCATCACCATATCATCACCTTCATTGTCCCACAGATAGATGATTATGGGCTGGGGCTGCTGGCAGGATTGGTGAAAGTCCTTCCTATGTGAAGCCTTGTCTGTCTTCTTAAGCACTGTAAGCCACTGCACACCCTGTGACCTGAGCTGCCTGTCCTAATGACCTGTTCTCTTTCCTTGAATGAGAATTTACCTTCTGTTCTCAGGTCTTTTGTATGTTTGGGTCCCTTTGGTTGGTGAACCCTTTGCTCTCTTCCTACCTGTATTAATTATTTTCCTCATTACTGGGCAGAACACCCAAACAAAGCAACTTGAGGGAGGAAGGGACAATTTTTGAATCACATTTTGAAGCTAATGCTCTCATGGTTGGGGAGGCATGAAGGTTGGAGATTGAAGTGGCTGATCACATTACATTCAAGGTCAGGAATCACTGTTATGGCCTGTGCTCAGCTCTCTTTCTCATTTGTTTGCAATCTAGGACCCCAGCCACCCACATTTAGAATGGAGCTTCCCACTTCAGCTAAACAAATCAAAATAATCCTTAATTGACAGGCCCAGAGATTTATAATCTTGGTGATTCTAAATCCTATCAAGATGATAAGATTAACCATCATCCCACCACAGGAACAGACACCTCAAATAAAATACTGTTGTAATCTGCTGGCCTTGCCTGTCACCTGGGAATCCTGTCCCTTTAAGAGACAAGCCCCACCCACTCCCAATCTCTCCCCCCTTCCCTGATGAGGCAAACTGATCTCCCACCACCTCCTCCTCAGCCTGCTCTCTCTGTCTGCCTTTCTTCTGGAGAGGCAACTTCTGACTCTCTCTCTTCTCCTCTTCCCTCCCTTCTCCTCTTCTTCTCCCCCTCCACAACCCACTAAATAGACTCTATACCGAAGCTCTCCCTGGCATATCTGTCTCTCACCTGCCATGGTCTCCCACCTGCAAGGGGAACTGCTAAGGCCTCAGGTCACAAGCCCTTGGCCTTTGTAGGACTGGGCTTGGGTCTCACCCACATCATAAATGATAACAAATACCACTCAGTCTGCCATGGTCTCTGAGAAACATGCCTTCCTGCCTTATAACCACCACACTCCCCTCCTCACACTCCTTCACTCTTGTCTAAAATTCTAGCACTTATCACCTCTCTTCTCTCTGCATTGGTCCCCGGGAACAGGTGACCTGTCTGCTCTGCACACTGCACTTTCCCCATCTCCCAGATCAGCAATGGACTCAGATATTCAGGATATAACTGTTGACTGCATGGTGACTAGGTTGATTATGAGCATTTTTTTCTTCTTTAAAACTTCTCCAGGTAAAAAAGACACATTTGTAACCAGATTGAAGAGACAAAGGAATCTATCACACAGTCCCCAACCCAAGGCCAGGAAAATGGGCTATGACCTTATTTGCAGCACTGAGCACAGGCTCTGTGCACAGCAGAGGCTGATGTATGCCTGCCAACAGAGGACTAGAACTTTTGTTAATTGGGCATCCTCGGTGTCAGACCAATAGGCAACAAGCAGAATGAAGCCACAGACTGTTGTGCAAAGTAATTTAGCCTGTTTACTGTTGTTTCTCTCATGGAGACAAACTGGTTCACACACTGTAGGTGCTTAGTGTATATATGTGACCTGAAATAGAGAACAGATTCTTCAGCTCAAGTAATGTTTGATATCTGGATGGAGAGAGGAGCTCATTCCAAGAAACTACATACACTGTGCCATATTCCTCACACCAATGTGTTTCATTAAAAATTTCTGGGCTAAGGAGATGGCTCCATTGGTAAAGGTACTTGCCACCAACTTGCTGACAACTTCGGTTGGATCCCAGAAACCCACATGGAGAACAAGAGAAGTAACTTCTGCAAGTTGTCATCTAATACTCAGGTTGGGGGTGGGGAGTATGGGGGAGGGAAGGGGGAAAGAGAGGGCGAGAGAAAACACATAAAGAAGCACAATTTTAAAAAGTAAAAAGAAAGCTGGGCAGTAGTGGCTCACACCTTTAATCCTAACACTCAAGGTCAGAGGCAAGCGGATGTCTCTGAGTTCAAGGCCAGCCTGGTCTACAAAGGGAGTTTCAGAACAGTCAGTGCTACACAGAAAAACCCTGTCTCAAAAAACAACAACAAAAACAAAAAATTAAAACAGAATAATTTAGGCTTATTTACCAAAGAGAAAATAAAGCCCAGGCACACTAGCTCACAGCGCCCCCACCAGGCAGGACTGATGCACCTGTACCAAGACTTAATTACTCCACATTATAATATGCTCACTACTTACAGTGAGCACAGGTCCTTGTTGGGGTATTTCTGGACAACTAAAATCAACCTTAGAGCCCCTTTCTCTAAGTCATTTCTTGGCCAATTCTCTCTCCCTTCCTGTGGGCTAGGGTTGTAACAAACAAGTGTTTCATGAGAACATATACAGGGACCCAGACCAATTCCTCAAAATTTTGAGTTTCCTGCCCAACCAGGAGGCCAGAAGTTAGAATGAAATGTTGGCTGGATTCTGGTACCAGGTTGGCATTGACTCAGACTCTTCCTGTCCTCTACCTCCAACACACCAGCCTCCCTCCCCACCAGCCCCAGAGCAATGGTTCTAAGGCATCTCCCAATCCTTTCCAGTCAGCTTTGGGTTCATTTCCCAGGCTCCCCTGTCTTCCTGTCTTAGGGTTTCTATTGTTGTGAAGAGATACCATGGCTATGACTATATACTCTTATAAAAGAAAAATATTTATTGGGTGGCATACAGTTTCAGAGGTTTAGTCCATTATTATTACAGTGGGGCACAGCAGCATGCAAGTAGATATGTTTCTGGAGAAGGAGCTGAGAGCTCTGTATCTTGATCAACAGGCAACAGGAAGTGAACTGTACTAGACATAGCTTGAGCATAGGCAACCACAAAGCCTGTGCCTACAGTGACACACTTCCTTCAACAAGGCCGCACCTACTCCAACAGGGCCACACCTCCTAAAAGTGACACTCCTTATGGGCTTATGAGGCCAATTACATTCAAACTATCACATCCCCCACCCTCAATCTCAGAACTGTTGATGTCTTTGCTGGGTCCTCTGCCTGCAATACTCTCTCCTGGACTTGTGTCCTCAGTATCTTTTGCTCACCCTTCAAGATATAGCACAAAATCCATCCTGCCATTCATCCTCCTGACTGAGGAGTGAGACTCAATGCCATCATTACCCTATTCATTATTTTCTTTAGTGTGGTCTGCATTCACTGTATGCAGAGACCACTGAAGTTTTGGGAACACAGCCTAAGTCCTCTCAGGAGGCCACAGTTTAGTGGGAGATAATCTCATTGGTGTAGGAGTTCCTTTTGTTTCTGTGTTGCTTTCATTAGTTAATGAATAAAGAAACTGCCTTGGCCTTTTGATAGGGCAGAACTTAGGTAGGCGGGAAAAACAGAACTGAATGCTGGGAGGAAGAAAGCAGAGTCAGGAGAGAACTGCCATGGAGCCACCAGAATCAGACATGCTGAATCTTTCCCGGTAAGCCACTGTCACATGGCAATACACAGATTAATAGAAATTAGTTAAATCAAGATGTGAGAGCTAGCCAATAAGAGGCTAGAGATAATGGGCCAGGCAGTGATTTAATTAATACAATTTCTCTGTGGTTATTTCAGGTCTAAGCTAGCTGGGCAGCTGGGATGAACAAGCAGGCCCCCATCCTCCTACAATTTACGCCAACGTGATGGACTAAATCCACTTAAAAACCTGAGAGTGCTTAATTCTAGACACACACACACAAACAGAGTTTAACATAGCTTTTTGCTGTTTGCTGGCGGTATGCCACAGAGAGATTTTCCTGACTCTGCAGCAGCGGCAGAAAAAAAGCTACACCATTTTAAAACAAGGCTTCCTGGGCCCTGCCACCGGTGCAAACTCCAGCTATGGAGCATTTGAGGGCCCGGGTGTTTGTGTGCCCACTCGGGGTCAGGACCATGACCATGGCTTGGCTCTTCCTGCCTTGACAGGCAGCAAGATCAAGTCTACTAGGCTTGGGCAGGCGGGAGAGCATGGCAGATTCCCACTACCATACACAGAGATGTTTCCAGGCTGTGCAGTGCTCTGCGTGGCAGATTTGGCTGTAACTCAGATAAAAAGGGTTTATGTGCTACACGTTCATTCTCGGGGTTGGACTGCTGAGCATGGCTCCTGCCTGGCAGCCCCAGAGCTAGCACTAGTGGTGCTTCCACCATTTTAAAATTGGAAAGAGGCAGAGCCAACATCCAGAGCAGCTGCAATCAAGCTACTTAGCATTTTAAAAGCTCTTCTAGACAGTAGAAAATTACAGACAATGCAATAAGGACAGATTCAGACATAAAAGACCTAAAAATGGGTCACAGTGTTGGATAAATGTACATAGGCTTGGGAGAGAGAAGAAAAAGAGTATAGAGAGTCATAAAATAAAGTTAATGCTTTAAAAAAAGGGTAAAGTCTTTAAAGAGACAGAGTACAGATAGTCATAGATTAAAAGAAGTAAAAAAAAAATAAGCCACGTAAAAATGGAAAATTCACAGAGAGTCTAGATTATATATTTTATTGTGTTTTCTTTGAATTTTTTGACTGTGAAAGAGTTAAATACAGAGAGGCATTTCATTGCATGGGCTGCTAAGCTAAACCAGCATGTATATTATAAATGTATCATGACTTCCAAATTTGAGTCTAAGGATAATTTGCTTTGGAAAAGAGGTTCTTCTTTTGTTTTCACAGAAGTTGAGAACCTGTGGATTACCTCCATCTGAATATGGTTTCATGGATCAAGGTCTCCTGAAAGGTTGCTATAAACACCCTCAAAAATTTATTTTGCTCAACTGATGACTGAGATAAACCTAGCACACAGGATACACCGTAAAAGACCTGATTAACAGCATCCCCATACAGCATGAAGCAGTTTGGAGAGAAAAAACTACACCCATATTCCCAAATATTGTTTATAAATGTACTTTTACATTTAAAAGGGAATATGATATAGATATGAATAATTTACATTGGTATGGATCTTGGTTTATTGATATATATTTAAGGTCAATCTTCTTATATGTATATTTCTGCTCTTGATTGAGGTGTTGTGATTGTGTAGTTCATTTAAAAAATGTAATGTATAATTAAGAAATATAGGTTAATAGATAATCCTCTATAACAGTCAAGTTTGGAGTCATGTTAGTTAGATTTTCTAGATGTATAGAGAAGTATTTCAGATGAATAGGGATTCTTCAAATCTTTCAAAGACCTTCAGAATATGGCATTTAAATGTTTTAAAAATTTGGGACTTTTCATGACAGTGAGACACATCTGCTCCTGGCAGCACCAAGCTACTTCGAGAGGAAGATGGGCATTGAAGAGGCTCCTTAGCCATTTGTGCAAGAAACTACTCTTGCCTGGACTGCTTCACTGGACATGCATGACCTGCAGAGAGATGACTGCTGAACTTGCCTAAAGGTGAGATGGTCCTTCGGGGGCCCTGCTTCATGAAAGAGTCTTCCAGACATTCTGTAGGACACAGAAGAAAGTGACTGAACTGTCTTTGAAATTTCCTGCTTCATAAAAAAGTCTGCTGGATACTCTGGGCCTGTAGGCTGAAGATGGATGCTCCAACGGTACAGAAAAACTTTGGGTAACTGTCCATGCAGCAAGATGTCTCTGTCATTTTTAGAGTTTTGGAAGTTGCTTATAATGCACTTCCTGTTTACTTAGGTAATATTATATCCTTCTGGAGTCTTTGATGGAGTTGAAGAATAGATAGATGGTTATAGTTATCGTTTTCCTTAGTTATGATAAAAGATAAAGTAGATATAACTATTGTAACTGTAATTCTTGTTTGATAACTCTTTTGTTATATGTAATTTTACTATGTTAAAGTTAAAGCCTTCCTTTTTGTTTAAACAGAAAAGGGGAAATGGTATAGGAGTTTCTTTTTTTGTGTGTTGCTTTCGTTGGTTAATGAATAAAGAAACTGCCTTGGTCTTTTGATAGGGCAGAACTTAGGTAGGTGGAGAAGATAGAACTGAATGCTGGGAGGAAGAAAGCAGAGTCAGGAGAGAACTGCCATGGAGCCACCAGAATCAGACATGCTGAATCTTTCCCGGTAAGCCACTGTCACATGGCGATACACAGATTAATAGAAATGAGTTAAATCAAGATGTGAGAGTTAGCCAATAAGAGGCTAGAGATAATGGGCCAGGCAGTGATTTAATTAATACAATTTCTGTGTGGTTATTTTGGGTGTAATCTATCCAGGCAGCCAGGACGAACAAGCCGGCCCTCTCCAAACAACATCTCATGACCAGGTACAGTTTGGCAGCAGCATCCATGGGATACTAGGAATTAGGGAGGCACCTGACCAGCCAGGGTGTTGAAATCACGGATGGAAGGCTTCCTGCAACAGGGACATGCAATCTGAAGAGATGGATGGGAACTAGGCATTAAGGATGCACAGGAACCCGAGAGAGAGAATAGAGCACAAAGAAGTATCTCATCTCATTTTAGTCTAGAAACTAAAGAAGAGAGGGATTTGAAAAGTGAGAGAGGGAACCAAGAGCAGAAATCAAAGAAGCCAACAAGGGCCAGGCTTCACAGAGCTTTCTAGAGTGTAGTGAGGCAGCTGGGTGTAGGGGAGCCACAGCTGACTCTAAGCAGAGAGACAGTGGTCTGGTTTGTTTGTTTAGCTACATGTCTCTGGCATTGTATGTGGGGTGGACTGAAGGAATGAGAATGGAACCAGAAATCCCTAGAAGGTGGCTCTAGTGGGTCTCATTGGGTCTTCTAGAATTTCAGGAACCTCAGACGATGACCCCACTTTTATAAGCAGGTATTAAAGTTGTAATTGGTTAAGATATTGAGATGAAACTTCTCTTAGGTTCAGAGTGGGACTCTGAATGGAAAAGATACAGACATAGAGAACAATATGACTTGAAGACAGAAACAGATGTTGGAGTGAGGTGTCTACAAACCAAGGAACAGCCCCAACAGCCCCACGCACTACTGGAGATAAAGGAAACCAGAAAAGAATTGTGGAACACATTCTTCCTCAGAAGCCTCCAGAGAGAAGGCAGCACCCCCCTCCATTTTGGACTTTTGGACTTTGGAATACCAAGAATAAATTTTGGTTGTTTTAAAACACCCAGTCTGTGGTTATGTTATATCAATTGTATCATTTTTGTTGTTGTCCTGGTTTTTTGTTTGTTTTGTTTTGTTTTGTTTTAGACAAAGCTTCTTTGTGTAACAGTCCTGATTATCCTGAAACTCACTCTGTAGACCAGGCTGGCTATGCCAATTGTAAAACAACAACACTAGTACAGGGGCTGATGCAGCCTTCTAGGTGGGTGCTTTTGCACCAGCCTGGGGGTCTTGGGGATGAAGACACAGAGAACAAACAGGAGGAGTTGGTTGCTGAGCTCTATCCTGGTTCTCGAACCAGGAAATCCGGAGCATCTGGAAAGTCCACCCCAAGCCTTAGTGTCAGAAGAGTTGAGACTGACCTGTTTCTTCCATTGCCCCAGTCCATCCTTCTTGGCTGCCTGGTTCCTGAACCACCTTGGCACTGCCGCTGAGATTGTGTCCTGGCCCCAGCACTCTGCTCCTGACAGAGCAGAGCCAACTCTGACTCCTTTCCTAGACATACCTAGAGCAGAACCCTGGACTTTAGGACCGGTAGACTCACACCTGACCCCAGACCTGAAACTGTCCAGATCTAGAAGTCATTTGGAAGATGTGAGTTGCATGTGCACACTGTTAGAGGGGACTGATGGAGGTGAGCTGGAAATAGAGAAAATAGACTTCTCCAGAGAGTGGAGCTGTTCCTTTAATCAGAGCCACTGAAGGACCAGTCTCTCCCAGGGAGTAGAAACTGATCATGCAGCACAGAGGGTTGGGGTTTTATAGGGCAGAAAAAGGGACTTTGGGGGTGAAAGATTCCAGCTGTAGGTTACTTCCTGTGCAGTCTCAGAGTGGTTGAGACCTCTCAAAGAGCTGTGTGAATCCTCTTATTAGAAGATTCTGGAAGCTTAACACAGCCCACAGGTGTCATCGGGCAACTTTCTTTTCTGAGTTTCTCTGTCCACGGGCTGTGAGGTCAAACCCTCCACTATCCTTATCAGAAAGTTAAGGAGCCCAGCGCTGGAAGGGAAGGGGAGGAAAGAGCTAGTCTTTTAAATTATTTATTTAAAATAATTTCTTCTAATTTTTAAATTTACACTTTGTGGTGTGTGTGTGTGTGTGTGTGTGTGTGTGTGTGTGTGTGTGTGTGTGTGTACAAACAGACATAGAATGGTACCATGGCACATCTGTGGTTGTCTGAGGACAGTTTGGCTAAATGGGTAAACCTCTTCCAGCTTGTGGGCTTAGAGACCAAACTCAGGGCTTCAGGGTTGGCCCAAAGAACCTGTTTTCTCTCTCTCTCTGTCTCTCTCTGTCTCTCTCTCTCTCTCTCTCTCTCTCTCTCCTTCCCTTCTTCCCTCTCCCTGTCCATGTCCCTCTCCTTCTTTCACACGCAGCATTTAATCATCAATTAACATTTATTTAGAACTTAGTGCTATGAACTAGGTCTCAGTTTAGAAACTGTATTTTCTTTTAAAACAGTTTTGAAATGTATTCTTTAACAACTTCGCATACACGTACCCTATTTATCCACATTCCTTTCTCCTGTCCCCTTCCAACTCACTCAGAACACTTTCTTCCAAACACATCCTCCTCCTACTTTCAAGTTTTTTACTGTTTTAAAATAACCCACTGAGTGCAATTAGGACTCTTGCATGTGAACGGGTGTAGGGTTACTCTCCACAGGGAAACAGACTTCCCGTTCCAAGCCCCTCCCTTTTCCGTTTCTTTTGTGATCCAGACCACCCACCTGCTTCATCACTCTGTCTGCAAGGCAATTGTCTTCTTTGTGGGGTCTCACCTGGGCACCAAGGGTCTTCACAGGTGGTTCCAGGGCTGCTTGAGCAGCTGCGATCTGATCATAGCGAAGCCTGGCACCAAGAAGGCTCTAGAGGCCTAAGATCATCTCCAGGGTACCCAGGGAGGCCCAGAGCGCATCCTACCCGGGGATCTCCAGAGAGTGTTTTGTGAGGAATATCTGAAGAGTACAAGGATAAAGCCAGGGCTCAGCCTTCGACCTGCCCACGTCCTTATAAAACTCACGGTGTGAGCTGGGGTCGGAGGGGGCGGTGTCCAGCATCTCCTCTGCTACCCCTCAAAGCTGCTCCTGCTGTCGCCAGTCAGTGTTGACTTCCAGGTTGCCTTCCCGCAAGAGCTAGAGCATAAGGGGTGCGGGTTGGGGAGACATGAGGACTGTTGAGTGTGACCCTTGGACCCAGTATGAAGCAGAGATCAACATACAAGTGTGACTCCCTATTCCAGGATCCTGCACCCTGGACAACCCTGGGCTTCTCGTCACGGTTGGTAGCGTGATGCTTGTACTAGAGGACTTTAAGCTACCAACCTCTGTGTTGCTAGGAGAGTGGGTGTGCCTATGTGCAGCGCCAAGTGCTTACGGGGGGGGGGCGGTTGAGGGAGGCGGGAGGCTGGTACTGGGCAGGTGTGCATGTATCTTGGTGGGTGAGACCTTGCTGTTTGTATAAGAGCTCTGCTTTTTATGTAGCTCATGTGCACGCGAATCCTGTGAGCGTTCTAAGTTCGCTAACACAGTCTACAGGCCACTTTGTGGGAAGTGGGTGAGGGGGTGTGGGCGAGGGTGCTGTGCTCCTGAGGCTGCACAACTCTAAAAAGTGCTTCCCAGGAGTCCTCCCACCGCGACCACCCACCGAGGCTGCGTCCTGGGGCTGAGCTCTTTTTCTCTCTATCTCTGTCTAATCCCTCCTCTCCATCTCTCTTATTCTCTCTCCTATTTCTGCCTCCATGTCTTCCATTCTCCATCTCTCTATTCTCTCGTTCACTTTTTTTTCTATCTCTAGCTCTCTTGTCCTCTCTGTCTCTCTGGTTCTCTCCCATTTCTCTCTTCAAAAGCCCTCTCACGCCCCCAACTCTCCAGACTCTAACTATGTAATCCAGGAAGGACTGGAATTTCCTGTCCTCCTGCCTTCACCCTTCCATGCCCAGTGCTGAGATTTCAGGTATAAGCCACTACCTCCATATTCCCACTTTGCTTTTTTAAAAAGTGAGGTAAAAGCCACATAATGTACAGTTCACCTGTCTGAATGCATCAGCCCTGAGGTATATACCGCACTCACTGTGTTAGGCAACCATTATCTCCATCCGATTTTAAAACCTTTGCATCACCCCTGAGGTACAGCAGTCAATCCCCCTTTCTGTCCCTTCGTCCCTAAAGCCCTGGGATCTGCTTTCCACCTCTGTGCACTGCCTGTGAAGGACATTTCCTAGGGACAGAGTCAGAACTCACATGGCCTCTTTCTGTGTTCTTTTACTTAACATCAGATTTTCCACCTTGGTCATGTTATGCCATGTATTCTATTCTTTTGGGTCAGTATTCTATAAGTAAGTCATTCATTTAGTATAGAATGAAGCATTTAATATTAATAAAATAATTAAGCATTTTAATTAGCATTCACAATGATATGTAACTATGGCGTTTATTATTTACAAGACTATATTTTACTAATACAAAAGAAAATGTCATATTCTAAATAAAGCCATAAAACAACAGAAATTTTAAAAATTAAATTCTGACAGACTAAAACCCATTAGCAATTACTTCCCATTCTACTTTACCCCAATTTCCTGGCACTAATCTGCCTTCTCTCCCTGTGGACTTACCTAGTGAGATCATTCAAAACAAAAAAGCACACACTATGTGCTCCTCCCTGCCTGGTTCTTTCACTCAGTACCCCATTTGCTAGGGTCCTCACATTGCTACAGGATCTGTACTGTATTCCATGACTGAATGACATTGTTCAGATGGTCCCCCTTTTTAAACCATTCACCTGCTGCTTCATTTTGCAATTTGAAGTAACTGTGCTTTGCATCAAGACAAAGAACCAGCAGGGGAAGCAGAGAACAAGGATCCAGTTAGGACACAGAGGAGGAGAGCTCCACCCCCATCCCCTGAAAACTGAAGCAGATGTGACAGATGCCACTCAGGGACAGAGAAGAGAGAATCACTGTTCTACATCAAGCAGGTTGGTGATGATAAGATCCTGGTAGGGATCAAGAGAGAGAGGAGAGGCAGAGACTAGCTTGGCTGTCAGTGTGCAATGGACATCTGTGAGAGCCATCAGGAGTTCCAGGTCTGTTTGGACTAGATGCCAAATTCCAGCTCTATATGGTGAGAATCGGTCCCCCAAAACATAATGTAACAGAAGTCAAGGACAAAGAGGGAATAGCACTGGCAAAAAGCCAGAGGCAGAAGGCTCAGTTAGTGTCAGAGGATGCAGCTCCATGGAGCTGCCTATCACACCACACCACAGCTCAGTACTTAGAGCTCATCAACTCAGTTACACACCCCACAACACCACTCACACAGATTGTTGCTCATTGCTCTGCGTCTCAGCGATGGGAGAAGTCAGTCCTGTGTCAAGCAACTAGTGAACTGTTGTGACTAAGCATAGCCTGCACCCCTCTTCCACTCTCAGTGAAGGGGTGACTTCCCAGCAAAGCTGCCAGACTGCTTCTCAGTCCTTGAAGGATTTGGATGTGTGAAAATAGGGAGAAGAGTGGAGAGCTTGATATGAGTGAAAGCAGAAAAGCGTGGAGGGGATAGGGAGTGTGAGGCTGAAAATAGTAACACCAATAGTCATGTAAAATGATAATCATTCATATTTTTTATCAAATTCCCAGTGTGCCAGGATCTGCACTGATTACTTAAGATGTTATTTAAACCTCAACACATTATTTTATTTTACAAGGTCTTGTTATGTAGCCCAGTTTGAGTTTACTGCCTCTACTTCCCAAGTTCTGAAAGTATAGTGATGTGCAATGAGTAACCCATCCTTTTAACTGATCACCTGAATGGGTATATTACTTACTCCAGGAAACCTGCCCTGACAGCACTCAGGGATGACATGCTTCTAAAGATGTGGTTTAATTCCTTCTCTATCAGGTGCAACCAAGATGCTAGGACCAAACTACACCACAGTATCTGAATTCATCTTCATTGGCTTCTCCAACTTCCCACAGCAGCTCATGCCTGTCTTCTTTGTGGTGATCCTCCTCATGTACCTCTTCACGCTGCTGGGCAATCTGCTCATCATGGCCACCATCTGGAGTGAACGGAGTCTCCACACGCCCATGTACCTCTTTTTGTGTGCTCTCTCCATCTCTGAGATCCTCTATACCTTGTCCTTCATCCCACGCATGCTGGTTGACTTGCTCTCCACCCATCATTCCATCACCTTTCTGGCCTGTGCCAACCAGATGTTCTTCTCCTTTATGTTTGGCTTCACCCACTCCTTGCTGCTCACCATCATGGGCTATGACCGCTATGTGGCAATCTGTCACCCACTGCGCTACAATGTGCTCATGAGCCCCCGGGGCTGTGCCTTCTTGGTGGCTGGGTCCTGGGCAGGAGGCTCAGCTGTTGGGTTGATAGTAACAACCTCCATTTTCCACCTCCCCTTCTGTGGATCCAATCAGATTCAACATTTCTTATGTCATGTGCCCCCTATGTTGAAACTGGCCTGTGGAAGTAATGTGCCAGTTGTAGCTCTGGGTGTAGGTCTGGTGTGCATCACAGCACTCCTGGGATGCTTTCTCCTCATCCTCCTCTCCTATGGCTTCATTGTGGCAGCCATCTTGAAGATACCATCAGCTGAGGGTCGGCACAAAGCCTTCTCCACCTGTGCATCCCACCTCACGGTGGTGATTGTGCACTATGGCTTTGCCTCTGTCATCTACCTCAAGCCCAAAGGCCCCCACTTTGAGGAAGGTGACACTCTCATGGCCACCACCTACACGGTCCTCACCCCTTTCCTCAGCCCCATCATCTTCAGTCTCAGGAACAAGGAGCTAAAGAATGCCATGAAGAAGGCCTTCCTCAGGAAATTATGTTCCTCGAACAACTGAGTGGTCAGTACGGAATGATTGGCAGGTTTGGATCATCACTTTTTCGATGCCCAGTAAATGTATAGAGCTTCTCTTTGGTTTATGAGTTCTCATTAAGTGTTTACTGGGATGTAAGATGTCCGTTGGGATATAGCTCATGTACTATGTAGTTTACTCATTACAGTGCACATTTCACCTGTTTTAGTATGTTTGGAACTAGGCAACCATCAACACAATTAGTTTGAGGAAGATGTTCATCACTTAAAAAGAAAACCAGGATGGAGAGATGGCCCAGTGGTACCGAAGTTGAGTTCCCACGATCAAATGACCCACAACTGCCTGGTACTCCAGATTCTTGTGGCCTCCTTAGGCACTGGCATATACTCATATAGACACACATGCATATGTAGAATATAAATAAAAATAAAATAAATATTTTAAAAGAAAGGCCATTATACTGTTAACAGTTGTTCCTCAGTTCTTTTTCTATGTGTATGTTTATTTGTTTTGTTGTGCACATATTTGTGTGTGGATATACACACACATTCACGAGTGTCTGTGAGAGACATGGTTAAAATGGTATCTAACCCGGCATGGTAGTGCACACCTTTAATCCCAGTACTGGGGAGGCAGAGGCAGATGATCTCTGTGAGTTCAAGGCCAACCTGGTCTACAAAGTGAGTTCCATGACAGCCAGAGCAGTTACACAGAGAAACCCTGTCTTGAACCCCCTCCCCACCAAAAAGCCTAACCCCAAACCCAAAACAAACAAAACAAAACAAAAAAAACTGGATATCTATCTCAATCTGACTTCACCTTATTTTAAACAACAACAGCAACAAAAAATTGTTATTGTTTTTGAGACAGACTCTTTCTGTTATGCTCCTGGTTGTCCTGGAACTTACTCTGTAGACCAGGCTCGTCTCAGATTCATAGAGATCCATCTGCCTCTGCATCCCAAGTGCTGTGATTAAAGACATGCACCACCATGCCTAGCTTAAATCAAAATTTTAACTTAAATTTTTGTGTGTGTGCCTATCTGTAAACCTTGGGACAAGTTATGTGAATCTACTCTCTCCTCCTACTTTTTGGGTTCTGGGGCTCAAACTCAGGTCATTAGGCTTAGTAGACCTTTCTATTACTTGCTCAGACTTTTTATTGCCACTTTCATTTTATTTTAGAGATGGAAATGGCTCTTTTGTGGAGCGTACAGATTATCAAATCAACTAGGCTCTCTGCCAGTCTCCTGAGGTCTGCAGGCCTCTGCCCACCCACAGCACTAGTGTTACAACAGAATACCACTGCACCCAGTTCTCTGCCCACCCACAGCACTAGGGTAACAACAGAGTATCAATGCATCCAGTTTTTTTACATGACTGCTTGTACAATAAGGACTTTACTGGCTGGTTCGTCTCTCAAGATCCCCATTTTTTCCCTCCATTTTCTATTTCTTGCAACTCCCTTATCTTCCAGTTGTACATACCAACAACCCACTCTCTATATAAATTTCTTGGGTATTTCACACATGAGAGGCTATAAGAGGAATCACAGTCTTTTCCAGCTGCTTGTTCCCCATCATACTATTTCAAGGTTCTCCTTGGTCAGTTCTTTGTCCCTGTTGCACTGCTACAGTATATTTTAATCATCCATTAACGATTGATGAGCATTTCAGCATTTCTAAATTTGTTGCTGCTTTGGTTAATATTGCTGTATGTGGCCATGTGCAAGTTTGGTTTTTTGTTGTTTTTGGTTTTTTTAGAATGCTTTTCTTTTTCTTGAAGTTGGATTATGTCAGACACTATGTCTAATGGTTTAGGAACTCCCAGACTATTTCCAAAGTGTCTGCACCACTCTACATTTATGCCAGCAAAGGCAGGGGCTTTGGTTGCTCCAGGTTGCTGGTGGGGGTGGGTGCACTGTAGGGCAGGGCAGGTAGCCTGTCAGTTCTTTGTAACAGTGGCTGAAAGAGGAGATTGAGAGCTTGGAGGATGTGTGTAGCCTGATCTACCAAACAGCAGTCAATCTCTCTCCCCCTCCCTCCTCTTTTCCTCATTCTCCCTCCCCTCCTCATATCTCCCCACCTAATGTGAGATAAGAGTCTGTCACAATGATTTTTTTTTCTCTACTGTGGGCTCAGAATCCAAAAGCCAAAGACTATAAATTGAAACCTTTGGAGCCAATCAATAATTAATCTCTCCTCCTTTTAAGTTGTTCTGCTGGGAATTTTGTCCCAGTTAGCACCCTGCCCTTTGTGGACAAAGCAGAATTTCCCTTAAATCTTAAAAAGCCTTTGTAACCCTGTGGGGTACCCAGATAACAAGATGTGAACTCAACACTTTTTTAGTTGGCTGAGAACAAAGCAGTCCATTAACCACCCTCTGAATAGTATCAACAGAACACTTCTATTTCTTTTTATTTCCAAGTTGGCAGATGGAGAACCCATCAACAATGACACCAGGACCTATCTCTTCTGCATGTATTATTATCTTTTTGAGAAACGAGTCTTTTTGAATGCACTCCTTCCTAGGCCAGGAGGGATGGGGGTGGGCCTTGGACTTCCAACAGGGCAGGGCACCATGCCCTCTTTCAAGGAAGAAGGGGGAGGGAGGAGGGGTGGGGGGTAGTGGGAGGGGACCGGGAGAAGGGGAAGAAAGGAAAAAAAAATTTTATTTCTTTAATTATGTTCTTGAATGGAAA